>OZ035843.1:28468485-28625985 GCA_964034765.1 Knipowitschia caucasica
AGTATGATGTCACAGACACAGAGTATGATGTCACAGACACAGAGTATGATGTCACAGACACAGAGTAGATGATGTCATAGACACAGAGTATGATGTCACAGACACAGAGTAGATGATGTCACAGACACAGAGTATGATGTCACAGACACAGAGTAGATGATGTCACAGACACAGAGTATGACGTCACAGACACAGAGTATGACGTCACAGACACAGAGTAGATGAAGTCACAGACACAGAGTATGACGTCACAGACACAGAGTAGATGATGTCACAGACACAGAGTATGACGTCACAGACACAGAGTATGACGTCACAGACACAGAATATGATGTCACAGACACAGAGTATGACGTCACAGACACAGAGTAGATGATGTCACAGAGTATGACGTCACAGACACAGAGTATGACGTCACAGACACAGAGTATGACGTCACAGACACAGAGTAGATGATGTCACAGAGTATGACGTCACAGACACAGAGTATGACGTCACAGACACAGAGTATGATGTCACAGACACAGAGTATGACGTCACAGACACAGAGTATGATGTCACTCACAGGTGTCCATGCTGGTGTCGTCCTCGGTGGTGGGGGCGGTGCTGGGGGCGGTGCTGGGGGCGGTGCTGGACCCAGTTTTCTCGTAGGACTTGTCGATGGCGGCTCTGAAGCTCTCGTTGCAGCCGCGGCCCCGGACGATGTGGGAGCGAGAGCGAGACACCGTGACCTCCGCCATCGCCGTCTGCAGACTCTCCAGAGACGCAGACTTCTTCAGGCCCAGAGAGGGTCCTACAGCTGGGGCTGACGAACCTGCAGAGGCCAGGACCAGCCAGGACCAGCCAGGACAAAAGAGGACCAGCCAGGACCAGCCAGGACAAAAGAGGACCAGCGAGGACCAGAGGAAGAAACACAAGGAAGAAACCAAACCCTCAGTCAGTCGTTCACTTATGAAACACGACATATCGAGGTCTGGGAAACACCTGTGACACTGAAACTAATGCTAATGCTAATGCTATTGCTAACGCTATTGCTAATACTAAGCTAAGTCTCCCCATTCCAAAACAAGCAATCACTGTTTACAAATCTCCAAACATTGAACATATGATTGATATGAGTTTCTCTGTAAACATGTGGATTATTGTGACATTCATTCACTCAGACAGTGACAGAGTGACGCCCTCACACTGGAGGTATCTGTATCAAACATGTCCCATGATGCATCTGTATCAAACATGTCCCATGATGCATCAGCAGCACATGCTAAACACATGCATTATGCACCAGACGTATATTATTCAAATTATAACATCAGATGTGATCTCTACACTGTGTCTTTGCTGTCAGCGGGACACGGACTACCTGTTACTACAGCAGGGGGGGGGGGGGGGGGGGGGAGAGGGGGGGGGGGGGGGAGAGGGGGGGGGGGGAGAGGGGGGGGGGGGGGGGGGGGGACAACTGAGGGGGGGACTGGCTTCTTGGCCACAGAGTCATAGCGGTTTAAATAAACAGTCATGACCAGAGAGAGACCAGAGAGAGACCAGAGAGAGACCAGAGAGAGACCAGAGAGAGACCAGAGAGAGACCAGAGAGAGAGACCAGAGAGAGACCAGAGAGAGACCAGAGAGAGACCAGAGAGAGACCAGAGAGAGACCAGAGAGAGACCAGAGAGAGAGACCAGAGAGAGACCAGAGAGAGACCAGAGAGAGACCAGAGAGAGACCAGAGAGAGACCAGAGAGAGACCAGAGAGAGACCAGAGAGAGACCAGAGAGAGACCAGAGAGAGACCAGAGAGAGACCCGAGAGAGACCCGAGAGAGACCAGAGAGAGACCCGAGAGAGACCCGAGAGAGACCAGAGAGAGACCAGAGAGAGACCAGAGAGAGACCAGAGAGAGACCAGAGAGAGACCAGAGAGAGACCAGAGAGAGACCAGAGAGAGACCAGAGAGAGGGACCAGAGAGAGACCAGAGAGAGACCAGAGAGAGACCAGAGAGAGACCAGAGGGAGACCAGAGAGAGACCAGAGAGAGACCAGAGAGAGACCAGAGGGAGACCAGAGAGGGGAGGGGGGAGGACTGAGGGGGACTGTGTGAAACAGACATCCTGGTTTAAATCACCAGTCCAGGACCAGTCCAGGACCAGTCCAGGACCAGTCCAGGACCAGTCCAGGACCATCACGTCTGTAACTGTAGAGGAATATGCTCCATGTCCCAGAGGCAGCAATAACAGACACTATTCTTGCAGTCTCAGTTCCTGCGTGAGGAGTGAAGCGGATAAACAGAAAAATCACTGATGAGTCTGTGAGTGTGAAGCAGGGACAGGGTTATGAGCTGGGGTTAGGGCCCCTGAGGGACCTGAGGGCCCCTGCAGATGTGACACTGAGGCCCCTGTCTAAATACATCACAGCAGAGTTCACAGAGAACTTTTACACACAAGTTTTAGAACAGGCTCCCCCCCCCCCCCCCCCCCCCGTCATGTCTGAGGGGCTCTCAATGAGACGGAACTCTGGGACTCACTCGACTGCAGCGTTCAGCAGAAAGACCAGGAAGAAAAATACATCTGTGAAGATTTAGTGAAAGACCAGGAACCAGGAAGTACCATCACTATAGTCCTGGTCTCAGGTCTCTGTCCTGAAGTCCTCTCACATTAGTCCTGGTCTCAGGTCTCTGTCCTGAAGTCCTCTCACATTAGTCCTGGTCTCAGGTCTCTGTCCTGAAGTCCTCTCACATTAATCCTGGTCTCAGGTCTCTGTCCTGAAGTCCTCTTACATTAGTCCTGGTCCTCAGGTCTCTGTCCTGAAGTCCTCTCACATTAGTCCTGGTCTCAGGTCTCTGTCCTGAAGTCCTCTCACATTAGTCCTGGTCTCAGGTCTCTGTCCTGAAGTCCTCTCACATTAGTCCTGGTCTCAGGTCTCTGTCCTGAAGTCCTCTCACATTAGTCCTGGTCTCAGGTCTCTGTCCTGAAGTCCTCTCACATTAGTCCTGGTCTCAGGTCTCTGTCCTGAAGTCCTCTCACATTAGTCCTGGTCTCAGGTCTCTGTCCTGAAGTCCTCTCACATTAGTCCTGGTCTCAGGTCTCTGTCCTGAAGTCCTCTCACATTAGTCCTGGTCTCAGGTCTCTGTCCTGAAGTCCTCTTACATTAGTCCTGGTCTCAGGTCTCTGTCCTGAAGTCCTCTTACATTAGTCCTGGTCTCAGGTCTCTGTCCTGAAGTCCTCTCACATTAGTCCTGGTCTCAGGTCTCTGTCCTGAAGTCCTCTCACATTAGTCCTGGTCTCAGGTCTCTGTCCTGAAGTCCTCTCACATTAGTCCTGGTCTCAGGTCTCTGTCCTGAAGTCCTCTCACATTAGTCCTGGTCTCAGGTCTCTGTCCTGAAGTCCTCTCACATTAGTCCTGGTCTCAGGTCTCTGTCCTGAAGTCCTCTCACATTAGTCCTGGTCTCAGGTCTCTGTCCTGAAGTCCTCTCACATTAGTCCTGGTCTCAGGTCTCTGTCCTGAAGTCCTCTCACATTAGTCCTGGTCTCAGGTCTCTGTCCTGAAGTCCTCTCACATTAGTCCTGGTCTCAGGTCTCTGTCCTGAAGTCCTCCCACATTAGTCCTGGTCTCAGGTCTCTGTCCTGAAGTCCTCTCACATTAGTCCTGGTCTCGGGTCTCTGTCCTGAAGTCCTCTCACATTAGTCCTGGTCTCAAGTCTCTGTCCTGAAGTCCTCTTACATTAGTCCTGGTCTCAGGTCTCTGTCCTGAAGTCCTCTCACATTAGTCCTGGTCTCAGGTCTCTGTTCTGAAGTCCTCTCACATTAGTCCTGGTCTCAGGTCTCTGTTCTGAAGTCCTCTCACATTGGTCCTGGTCTCAGGTCTCTGTCCTGAAGTCCTCTCACATTAGTCCTGGTCTCGGGTCTCTGTCCTGAAGTCCTCTCACATTAGTCCTGGTCTCAGGTCTCTGTCCTGAAGTCCTCTCACATTAGTCCTGGTCTCAGGTCTCTGTCCTGAAGTCCTCTTACATTAGTCCTGGTCTCAGGTCTCTGTCCTGAAGTCCTCCCACATTAGTCCTGGTCTCAGGTCTCTGTCCTGAAGTCCTCTCACATTAGTCCTGGTCTCAGGTCTCTGTCCTGAAGTCCTCTTACATTAGTCCTGGTCTCAGGTCTCTGTCCTGAAGTCCTCTCACATTAGTCCTGGTCTCAGGTCTCTGTCCTGAAGTCCTCTCACATTAGTCCTGGTCTCAGGTCTCTGTCCTGAAGTCCTCTCACATCAGTCCTGGTCTCAGGTCTCTGTCCTGAAGTCCTCTTACATTAGTCCTGGTCTCTGTCCTGAAGTCCTCTCACATTAGTCCTGGTCTCAAGTCTCTGTCCTGAAGTCCTCTCACATTAGTCCTGGTCTCAGGTCTCTGTCCTGAAGTCCTCTCACATTAGTCCTGGTCTCAGGTCTCTGTCCTGAAGTCCTCTCACATTAGTCCTGGTCCCAGGTCTCTGTCCTGAAGTCCTCTCACATTAGTCCTGGTCCCAGGTCTCTGTCCTGAAGTCCTCTCACATTAGTCCTGGTCTCAGGTCTCTGTCCTGAAGTCCTCTCACATTAGTCCTGGTCTCAGGTCTCTGTCCTGAAGTCCTCTCACATTAGTCCTGGTCTCAGGTCTCTGTCCTGAAGTCCTCTCACATTAGTCCTGGTCTCAGGTCTCTGTCCTGAAGTCCTCTCACATTAGTCCTGGTCTCAGGTCTCTGTCCTGAAGTCCTCTCACATTAGTCCTGGTCCAGGTCTCTGTCCTGAAGTCCTCTCACATTAGTCCGGTCCTGGTCTCAGGTCTCTGTCCTGAAGTCCTCTCACATTAGTCCTGGTCTCAGGTCTCTGTCCTGAAGTCCTCTCACATTAGTCCTGGTCTCAGGTCTCTGTCCTGAAGTCCTCTCACATTAGTCCTGGTCTCAGGTCTCTGTCCTGAAGTCCTCTCACATTAGTCCTGGTCTCAGGTCTCTGTCCTGAAGTCCTCTCACATTAGTCCTGGTCTCAGGTCTCTGTCCTGAAGTCCTCTCACATTAGTCCTGGTCTCAGGTCTCTGTCCTGAAGTCCTCTCACATTAGTCCTGGTCTCAGGTCTCTGTCCTGAAGTCCTCTCACATTAGTCCTGGTCTCAGGTCTCTGTCCTGAAGTCCTCTCACATTAGTCCTGGTCTCAGGTCTCTGTCCTGAAGTCCTCTCACATTAGTCCTGGTCTCAGGTCTCTGTCCTGAAGTCCTCTCACATTAGTCCTGGTCTCAGGTCTCTGTCCTGAAGTCCTCTCACATTAGTCCTGGTCTCAGGTCTCTGTCCTGAAGTCCTCTCACATTAGTCCTGGTCTCAGGTCTCTGTCCTGAAGTCCTCTCACATTAGTCCTGGTCTCAGGTCTCTGTCCTGAAGTCCTCTCACATTAGTCCTGGTCTCAGGTCTCTGTCCTGAAGTCCTCTCACATTAGTCCTGGTCTCAGGTCTCTGTCCTGAAGTCCTCCCACATTAGTCCTGGTCTCAGGTCTCTGTCCTGAAGTCCTCTCACATTAGTCCTGGTCTCAGGTCTCTGTCCTGAACAGTGGCGGAGCCAGAGGGGTAGCCAGGGTGGCCACTGCCACCTCTAAAAATATCCTTGCCACCCCCAGTGCCCCCCTCGGAAGACGGCAATTTAATAATGTTAATCTTGAGAATCTTCCGCACTTTTTCCGCCAAAAGCTAAAAATTCCCACGGTTTCCCCCGTCTGTGAACGCACCCTGACTCCGTGTGGAGCCGGTGCTGTATGCTAATGCTTTGGGTTGTTGTGCCCAAGTCGTGATGAAAACAAAGAGGTAAGTTAGCAACGCAGAGCCAACCGTTTATATTTGACACAAAGTATTGACACACGTACTGCAGCGCATTACTGTTCAGTTTGTAGAACTTTTAGTGTATGTGTGTGTGCGTGCCTGTATGCGTGCCTGTGTGCGTGTGTGAGCGTGCCAGTATGTCTGCGTGTGTGTGCGTGCCTGTGTGTGCCAGTGTGGGTCTGCGTGCCTGTGTACGTGTGTGCGTGCCTGTGTGTGGCAGTGTGTGTGTGCGTGCCTGTGTGTGGCAGTGTGTGTGTGCGTGCCTGTGTGCGTGCGGGTGTGCATGCGTGTGTATTTTCCATTGCCTCTTCCCTTTAGTGTAAACATGAAAAGAAAAGGAGGAAACATTGTCTACAGGCCTTTTTTTGTTAGGAAAAGGCTGTAGATCAGGATGATGAAACCTCACCTGGAGGTCAGACTCGGAGGCAGTATGTTTTGAGATGATGAGGAATTTGTTGTGTTGTATTAAAATATAGCTTATATAATTGAGTTTCAGAGAATGAGAGGGTGTCGCAGACAGGTGCAGGATTGTCTATTGGCAGAAGGCGTTTTTTCACACACACTCTTTTTAATACCTGTCAATACTGCGTCTTGTGAAAGAAGTTTCTCTGCCCTAAAAACCATCTCAGAACTACTATGGCAGATGATTGAGTCGTCTTGGTATCCTCAGTGTAGGGTCAAGGAGGGCTGAATATGGATGAGTATGTCAACATCTTTGCTGCTTTACACCAGAACCGTAGGAATTTGCTAAATTTGTTAAAAGAAAAATGTAATGCAATGTTTGAATTATGTTATTTTGCACTTTTTTGTTAAGACTACTATTTAAACACACTTTTTTGCTTTGTAGTTTCCAAGTGTGCTCTCAGTTCACTTTATATTAAAAATAATGACAAGATTAAGATTAAAATGTATCGTTTAGCCAGTTTTTGTGTGAAATAAAATTTCGGAATAGTATAAATGTGGACCCCTCAAAAAAACCCTTGCCACCCTCTGTTTAAAAGTCTGGCTCCGCCACTGGTCCTGAAGTCCTCTCACATTAGTCCTGGTCTCAGGTCTCTGTCCTGAAGTCCTCTCACATTAGTCCTGGTCTCAGGTCTCTGTCCTGAAGTCCTCTCACATTAGTCCTGGTCTCAGGTCTCTGTCTTGAAGTCCTCTCACATTAGTCCTGGTCTCAGGTCTCTGTCCTGAAGTCCTCTCACATTAGTCCTGGTCTCAGGTCTCTGTCCTGAAGTCCTCTCACATTAGTCCTGGTCTCAGGTCTCTGTCCTGAAGTCCTCTCACATTAGTCCTGGTCTCAGGTCTCTGTCCTGAAGTCCTCTCACATTAGTCCTGGTCTCAGGTCTCTGTCCTGAAGTCCTCTCACATTAGTCCTGGTCTCAGGTCTCTGTCCTGAAGTCCTCTCACATTAGTCCTGGTCTCAGGTCTCTGTCCTGAAGTCCTCTCACATTAGTCCTGGTCTCAGGTCTTTGTCCTGAAGTCCTCTCACATTAGTCCTGGTCTCAGGTCTCTGTCCTGAAGTCCTCTCACATTAGTCCTGGTCTCAGGTCTCTGTCCTGAAGTCCTCTCACATTAGTCCTGGTCTCAGGTCTCTGTCCTGAAGTCCTCTCACATTAGTCCTGGTCTCAGGTATAATAATCTCAAATTTCACAGAGTTTGTCTCCTATGATGTATTTAACTGACATCTCTGATCCAAACAAGGTAGAGACCAGAAAGAGACCAGAGAGAAAGAACAGAGAGAGACCAGAGAGAGACCAGAGACACCAGAGAGAGACCAGAGAGAGAGCAGAGTTCATTAAGTGAATAAACTTGTTGCTGATGCTTTTAGTAAATGCTGCTGTGGCTCCAGGCCTCGTACTGAGGCCATTAAAGTTTACTGCAAATCTGTGAATGGAAAAGGCAGAAACTAAACAGTTAAATCCTTCTAAGAAATGGGCCATTTTTGATTAATGCGGCTGTTCACAGACTCACAGTCACACAGACAGAGACAGAGAAATTCACAGCTCGGTGACTTCTGCCGCTGCCAGGACTGAGGCTTTAGACCCAGGACTGAGGCTGTAGACCCAGGACTGAGACTGTAGACCCAGGACTGAGGCTGTAGACCCAGGACTGAGAATGTAGACCCAGGACTGAGGCTGTAGACCCAGGACTGAGAATGTAGACCCAGGACTGAGGCTGTAGACCCAGGACTGAGGCTGTAGACCCAGGACTGAGGCTGTAGACCCAGGACTGAGGCTGTAGACCCAGGACTGAGGCTGTAGACCCAGGACTGAGGCTGTAGACCCAGGACTGAGACTGTAGACCCAGGACTGAGGCTGTAGACGTTGCTAATTGTTGGTTGTTGTTCAGGTCTAAGGTCTACAGCAGGTCTCTGAGGTTCAGGTCTGAGGTCTACAGCAGGTCTCTGAGGTTCAGGTCTGAGGTCTACAGCAGGTCTCTGAGGTTCAGGTCTGAGGTCTACAGCAGGTCTCTGAGGTTCAGGTCTGAGGTCTACAGCAGGTCTCTGAGGTTCAGGTCTGAGGTCTACAGCAGGTCTCTGAGGTTCAGGTCTGAGGTCTACAGCAGGTCTCTGAGGTTCAGCTCTGAGGTCTACAGCAGGTCTCTGAGGTTCAGGTCTGAGGTCCACAGCAGGTCTCTGAGGTTCAGGTCTGAGGTCCACAGCAGGTCTCTGAGGTTCAGGTCTGAGGTCTACAGCAGGTCTCTGAGGTTCAGGTCTGAGGTCCACAGCAGGTCTCTGAGGTTCAGGTCTGAGGTCTACAGCAGGTCTCTGAGGTTCAGGTCTGAGGTCTACAGCAGGTCTCTGAGGTTCAGGTCTGAGGTCCACAGCAGGTCTCTGAGGTTCAGGTCTGAGGTCCACAGCAGGTCTCTGAGGTTCAGGTCTGAGGTCTACAGCAGGTCTCTGAGGTTCAGGTCTGAGGTCCCACAGCAGGTCTCTGAGGTTCAGGTCTGAGGTCTACAGCAGGTCTCTGAGGTTCAGGTCTGAGGTCTACAGCAGGTCTCTGAGGTTCAGGTCTGAGGTCCACAGCAGGTCTCTGAGGTTCAGGTCTGAGGTCTACAGCAGGTCTCTGAGGTTCAGGTCTGAGGTCTACAGCAGGTCTCTGAGGTTCAGGTCTAAGGTCTACAGCAGGTCTCTGAGGTTCAGGTCTGAGGTCTACAGCAGGTCTCTCAGGTTCAGGTCTGAGGTCTACAGCAGGTCTCTGAGGTTCAGGTCTGAGGTCCACAGCAGGTCTCTGAGGTTCAGGTCTGAGGTCTACAGCAGGTCTCTGAGGTTCAGGTCTGAGGTCTACAGCAGGTCTCTGAGGTTCAGGTCTGAGGTCTACAGCAGGTCTCTGAGGTTCAGGTCTGAGGTCTACAGCAGGTCTCTGAGGTTCAGGTCTGAGGTCTACAGCAGGTCTCTGAGGTTCAGGTCTGAGGTCTACAGCAGGTCTCTGAGGTTCAGGTCTGAGGTCTACAGCAGGTCTCTGAGGTTCAGGTCTGAGGTCTACAGCAGGTCTCTGAGGTTCAGGTCTGAGGTCTACAGCAGGTCTCTGAGGTTCAGGTCTGAGGTCTACAGCAGGTCTCTGAGGTTCAGGTCTGAGGTCTACAGCAGGTCTCTGAGGTTCAGGTCTGAGGTCTACAGCAGGTCTCTGAGGTTCAGGTCTGAGGTCTACAGCAGGTCTCTGAGGTTCAGGTCTAAGGTCTACAGCAGGTCTCTGAGGTTCAGGTCTGAGGTCCACAGCAGGTCTCTGAGGTTCAGGTCTGAGGTCCACAGCAGGTCTCTGAGGTTCAGGTCTGAGGTCTACAGCAGGTCTCTGAGGTTCAGGTCTGAGGTCTACAGCAGGTCTCTGAGGTTCAGGTCTGAGGTCCACAGCAGGTCTCTGAGGTTCAGGTCTGAGGTCTACAGCAGGTCTCTGAGGTTCAGGTCTGAGGTCTACAGCAGGTCTCTGAGGTTCAGGTCTAAGGTCTACAGCAGGTCTCTGAGGTTCAGGTCTGAGGTCTACAGCAGGTCTCTGAGGTTCAGGTCTGAGGTCTACAGCAGGTCTCTGAGGTTCAGGTCTGAGGTCTACAGCAGGTCTCTGAGGTTCAGGTCTGAGGTCTACAGCAGGTCTCTGAGGTTCAGGTCTGAGGTCTACAGCAGGTCTCTGAGGTTCAGGTCTGAGGTCTACAGCAGGTCTCTGAGGTTCAGGTCTGAGGTCTACAGCAGGTCTCTGAGGTTCAGGTCTGAGGTCTACAGCAGGTCTCTGAGGTTCAGGTCTGAGGTCTACAGCAGGTCTCTGAGGTTCAGGTCTAAGGTCTACAGCAGGTCTCTGAGGTTCAGGTCTGAGGTCCACAGCAGGTCTCTGAGGTTCAGGTCTGAGGTCCACAGCAGGTCTCTGAGGTTCAGGTCTGAGGTCTACAGCAGGTCTCTGAGGTTCAGGTCTGAGGTCTACAGCAGGTCTCTGAGGTTCAGGTCTGAGGTCCACAGCAGGTCTCTGAGGTTCAGGTCTGAGGTCTACAGCAGGTCTCTGAGGTTCAGGTCTGAGGTCTACAGCAGGTCTCTGAGGTTCAGGTCTAAGGTCTACAGCAGGTCTCTGAGGTTCAGGTCTGAGGTCTACAGCAGGTCTCTGAGGTTCAGGTCTGAGGTCTACAGCAGGTCTCTGAGGTTCAGGTCTGAGGTCTACAGCAGGTCTCTGAGGTTCAGGTCTGAGGTCTACAGCAGGTCTCTGAGGTTCAGGTCTGAGGTCTACAGCAGGTCTCTGAGGTTCAGGTCTGAGGTCTACAGCAGGTCTCTGAGGTTCAGGTCTAAGGTCTACAGCAGGTCTCTGAGGTTCAGGTCTGAGGTCTACAACAGGTCTCTCAGGTTCAGGTCTGAGGTCTACAGCAGGTCTCTGAGGTTCCGGTCTGAGGTCCACAGCAGGTCTCTGAGGTTCAGGTCTGAGGTCTACAGCAGGTCTCTGAGGTTCAGGTCTGAGGTCTACAGCAGGTCTCTGAGGTTCAGGTCTGAGGTCTACAGCAGGTCTCTGAGGTTCAGGTCTGAGGTCTACAGCAGGTCTCTGAGGTTCAGGTCTGAGGTCTACAGCAGGTCTCTGAGGTTCAGCTCTGAGGTCTACAGCAGGTCTCTGAGGTTCAGGTCTGAGGTCTACAGCAGGTCTCTGAGGTTCAGGTCTGAGGTCTACAGCAGGTCTCTGAGGTTCAGGTCTGAGGTCTACAGCAGGTCTCTGAGGTTCAGGTCTGAGGTCTACAGCAGGTCTCTGAGGTTCAGGTCTGAGGTCCACAGCAGGTCTCTGAGGTTCAGGTCTGAGGTCTACAGCAGGTCTCTGAGGTTCAGGTCTGAGGTCTACAGCAGGTCTCTGAGGTTCAGGTCTGAGGTCTACAGCAGGTCTCTGAGGTTCAGGTCTGAGGTCTACAGCAGGTCTCTGAGGTTCAGGTCTGAGGTCTACAGCAGGTCTCTGATTTAAGTCTAGCCTCACCTCGGTTTGTTCTCACCACCTCCTCATCCAAGACTGAAGCAGAGGAGACAGAGGAGAGAGAGGAGGTGTTAGTGAAGCAGAGGAGAAAGAGGAGAGAGAGGAGGTGTTAGTGAAGCAGAGGAGACAGGAGAGAGGAGGTGTTAGTGAAGAAGAGGAGACAGAGGAGAGAGGAGGTGTTAGTGAAGCAGAGGAGACAGAGGAGAGAGGAGGTGTTAGTGAAGAAGAGGAGACAGGAGAGAGGAGGTGTTAGTGAAGCAGAGGAGACAGAGGAGAGAGGAGGTGTTAGTGAAGAAGAGGAGACAGAGGAGAGAGGAGGTGTTAGTGAAGCAGAGGAGACAGGAGAGAGGAGGTGTTAGTGAAGCAGAGGAGACAGGAGAGAGGAGGTGTTAGTGAAGCAGAGGAGACAGAGGAGAGAGGAGGTGTTAGTGAAGAAGAGGAGAAAGAGGAGAGAGGAGGTGTTAGTGAAGCAGAGGAGACAGGAGAGAGGAGGTGTTAGTGAAGCAGAGGAGACAGGAGAGAGGAGGTGTTAGTGAAGCAGAGGAGACAGAGGAGAGAGAGGAGGTGTTAGTGAAGCAGAGGAGACAGAGGAGAGAGGAGGTCTACAGCAGGTCTCTGCAGCAGGTCTGAGGTCCACAGCAGGTCTCTGAGGTTCAGGTCTGAGGTCTACAGCAGGTCTCTGAGGTTCAGGTCTGAGGTCTACAGCAGGTCTCTGAGGTTCAGGTCTGAGGTCTACAGCAGGTCTCTGAGGTTCAGCTCTGAGGTCTACAGCAGGTCTCTGAGGTTCAGGTCTGAGGTCTACAGCAGGTCTCTGAGGTTCAGCTCTGAGGTCTACAGCAGGTCTCTGAGGTTCAGGTCTGAGGTCTACAGCAGGTCTCTGAGGTTCAGGTCTGAGGTCTACAGCAGGTCTCTGAGGTTCAGGTCTGAGGTCTACAGCAGGTCTCTGAGGTTCAGGTCTGAGGTCTACAGCAGGTCTCTGAGGTTCAGGTCTGAGGTCTACAGCAGGTCTCTGAGGTTCAGGTCTGAGGTCTACAGCAGGTCTCTGAGGTTCAGGTCTGAGGTCTACAGCAGGTCTCTGAGGTTCAGGTCTGAGGTCTACAGCAGGTCTCTGAGGTTCAGGTCTGAGGTCTACAGCAGGTCTCTGAGGTTCAGGTCTGAGGTCTACAGCAGGTCTCTGAGGTTCAGGTCTGAGGTCTACAGCAGGTCTCTGAGGTTCAGGTCTGAGGTCTACAGCAGGTCTCTGAGGTTCAGGTCTGAGGTCTACAGCAGGTCTCTGAGGTTCAGGTCTAAGGTCTACAGCAGGTCTCTGAGGTTCAGGTCTAAGGTCTACAGCAGGTCTCTGAGGTTCAGGTCTGAGGTCTACAGCAGGTCTCTGAGGTTCAGGTCTGAGGTCTACAGCAGGTCTCTGAGGTTCAGGTCTGAGGTCTACAGCAGGTCTCTGAGGTTCAGGTCTGAGGTCTACAGCAGGTCTCTGAGGTTCAGGTCTAAGGTCTACAGCAGGTCTCTGAGGTTCAGGTCTGAGGTCTACAGCAGGTCTCTGATTTAAGTCTAGCCTCACCTCGGTTTGTTCTCACCACCTCCTCATCCAAGACTGAAGCAGAGGAGACAGAGGAGAGAGAGGAGGTGTTAGTGAAGCAGAGGAGAAAGAGGAGAGAGAGGAGGTGTTAGTGAAGCAGAGGAGACAGAGGAGAGAGGAGGTGTTAGTGAAGAAGAGGAGACAGGAGAGAGGAGGTGTTAGTGAAGCAGAGGAGACAGAGGAGAGAGGAGGTGTTAGTGAAGAAGAGGAGACAGAGGAGAGAGGAGGTGTTAGTGAAGAAGAGGAGACAGGAGAGAGGAGGTGTTAGTGAAGCAGAGGAGACAGAGGAGAGAGGAGGTGTTAGTGAAGCAGAGGAGACAGGAGAGAGGAGGTGTTAGTGAAGAAGAGGAGACAGAGGAGAGAGGAGGTGTTAGTGAAGCAGAGGAGACAGAGGAGAGAGGAGGTGTTAGTGAAGCAGAGGAGACAGAGGAGAGAGGAGGTGTTAGTGAAGCAGAGGAGACAGAGGAGAGAGGAGGTGTTAGTGAAGCAGAGGAGACAGAGGAGAGAGGAGGTGTTAGTGAAGCAGAGGAGACAGGAGAGAGGAGGTGTTAGTGAAGAAGAGGAGACAGAGGAGAGAGGAGGTGTTAGTGAAGCAGAGGAGACAGAGGAGAGAGGAGGTGTTAGTGAAGCAGAGGAGACAGAGGAGAGAGGAGGTGTTAGTGAAGAAGAGGAGACAGAGGAGAGAGGAGGTGTTAGTGAAGCAGAGGAGACAGAGGAGAGAGAGGAGGTGTTAGTGAAGCAGAGGAGACAGGAGAGAGGAGGTGTTAGTGAAGAAGAGGAGAAAGAGGAGAGAGGAGGTGTTAGTGAAGCAGAGGAGACAGGAGAGAGGAGGTGTTAGTGAAGCAGAGGAGACAGGAGAGAGGAGGTGTTAGTGAAGAAGAGGAGAAAGAGGAGAGCAGAGGGGGAAAGGGTAGGGGAGTACAGTAGAATTTTAGCACAGTATGGTACAGTACGGTACAGTATGGTACAGTTTAGTTCAGTACAGAGACAGGACAGGACAGTAGAGTTTTAGCACAGTATGGCACAGTACGGTACAGTATGGTACAGTATGGTACAGTTTAGTTCAGTACAGAGACAGGACAGGACAGTAGAGTTTTAGCACAGTATGGCACAGTACGGTACAGTATGGTACAGTTTAGTACAGTACAGAGACAGGACAGGACAGTAGAGTTTTAGCACAGTATTGCACAGTACGGTACAGTATGGTACAGTTTAGTACAGTACAGAGACAGGACAGGACAGTAGAGTTTTAGCACAGTATGGCACAGTACGGTACAGTACGGTACAGTTTAGTTTAGTACAGAGACAGGACAGGACAGTAGAGTTTTAGCACAGTATGGTACAGTATGGTACAGTTTAGTACAGTACAGAGACAGGGCAGGACAGTAGAGTTTTAGCACAGTACGGTACAGTATGGTACAGTTTAGTTCAGTACAGAGACAGGACAGGACAGTAGAGTTTTAGCACAGTATGGCACAGTACGGTACAGTATGGTACAGTTTGGTTCAGTACAGAGACAGGACAGGACAGTAGAGTTTTAGCACAGTATGGCACAGTACGGTACAGTATGGTACAGTTTAGTACAGTACAGAGACAGGGCAGGACAGTAGAGTTTTAGCACAGTATGGCACAGTACGGTACAGTATGGTACAGTTTAGTTCAGTACAGAGACAGGGCAGGACAGTAGAGTTTTAGCACAGTATGGCACAGTACGGTACAGTATGGTACAGTTTAGTTCAGTACAGAGACAGGGCAGGACAGTAGAGTTTTAGCACAGTATGGCACAGTACGGTACAGTATGGTACAGTTTAGTTCAGTACAGAGACAGGACAGGACAGTAGAGTTTTAGCACAGTATGGCACAGTACGGTACAGTATGGTACAGTTTAGTACAGTACAGAGACAGGACAGTAGAGTTTTAGCACAGTACGGTACAGTACGGTACAGTATGGTACAGTATGGTACAGTTTAGTTCAGTACAGAGACAGGACAGGACAGTACAGTTTTAGCACAGTACGGCACAGTACGGTACAGTATGGTACAGTTTAGTTCAGTACAGAGACAGGGCAGCCTGTCGGTGGTGGGTCATTTGCTCTTATCTCTGTTGGGTTCAGTTTCCACTAATATTGTTGCTGAAAGCTGATTGGTGGAGGAGAGATAAGCCGCCGCCTCCTCAGCTGTAGAATAATCACATTAACTTTCACTTCAGTTGGATTAGCAGCTGATCAAACCCCGATAACAACTGCATTTACAACTAAAGCTCTCAGCCAATGACATCATCCACTCAGTCTGCGGCGGCCAATCAGAACGCAGATCACCGTTACTTTGGCGCCAAGTCTAGTTACAGTTGCAAAAAGTTTAATGGAGATAAAGTCTGGCTCAAAGAGAAGTCTCGGTCCAAAGGAGGAGCAAAGGAGGTGGAGGAGAGAGGAGGTGGAGGAGAGAGGAGGTGAAGGAGCAGAGGAGGTGAAGGAGCAGAGGAGGTGGAGGAGAGAGGAGGTGAAGGAGAGAGGAGGTGAAGGAGAAAGTAGGTGAAGGAGCAGAGGAGGTGGAGGAGAGAGGAGGTGGAGGAGAGAGGAGGTGAAGGAGAAAGTAGGTGAAGGAGCAGAGGAGGTGGAGGAGAGAGGAGGTGAAGGAGAGAGGAGGTGAAGGAGAAAGTAGGTGAAGGAGCAGAGGAGGTGGAGGAGAGAGGAGGTGGAGGAGAGAGGAGGTGAAGGAGAAAGTAGGTGAAGGAGCAGAGGAGGTGGAGGAGAGAGGAGGTGAAGGAGAGAGGAGGTGAAGGAGAAAGTAGGTGAAGGAGCAGAGGAGGTGGAGGAGAGAGGAGGTGAAGGAGAAAGTAGGTGAAGGAGCAGAAGAGGTGGAGGAGAGAGGAGGTGAAGGAGAAAGTAGGTGAAGGAGCAGAAGAGGTGGAGGAGAGAGGAGGTGAAGGAGAAAGTAGGTGAAGGAGCAGAAGAGGTGGAGGAGAGAGGAGGTGAAGGAGAAAGTAGGTGAAGGAGCAGAAGAGGTGGAGGAGAGAGGAGGTGAAGGAGAAAGTAGGTGAAGGAGCAAAGGAGGTGGAGGAGAGAGGAGGTGAAGGAGAAAGTAGGTGAAGGAGCAAACGAGGTGAAGGAGCAAAGGAGGTGGAGGAGAGAGGAGGTGGAGGAGAGAGGAGGTGGAGGAGAGAGGAGGTGAAGGAGAAAGTAGGTGGAGGAGCAGAAGAGGTGGAGGAGCAGAAGAGGTGAAGAGGTGGAGGAGCAGAGGAGGAGCAGAGGAGGAGACATACCCAGGTCCATGCTCTTGGACTTGCAGGAGGAGACCATGTGGGTGGCGTCCTGGAACTGTTTGGTTCGTTTCTCCGACACGCTCTGACGACCGACGCCTTCTCTGCGGAACGACCCGTCTGCCTCTGCGTCTGCACTCAGGGAGCTGCAGGAGGAGAAGAGGAGGTCAGAGCAGGAGGACCAGAGGAGCTGCAGGAGGAGAAGAGGAGGTCAGAGCAGAAGGACCAGAGGAGCTGCAAGAGGAGAAGAGGAGGTCAGAGCAGAAGGACCAGAGGAGCTGCAGGAGGAGAAGAGGAGGTCAGAGCAGGAGGACCAGAGGAGCTGCAGGAGGAGAAGAGGAGGTCAGAGAAGGAGGACCAGAGGAGCTGCAGGAGGAGAAGAGGAGGTCAGAGAAGAAGGACCAGAGGAGCTGCAGGAGGAGAAGAGGAGGTCAGAGAAGGAGGACCAGAGGAGGAGGACCAGAGGAGGAGGACCAGAGTCATGAGGATATAAACACAAAGCCAGGGTTTCTGTGTGGTCCTGAACCACAGCAGTTTCTCTGAACTGTTGATTCTCCAACAGCAGATTAGAAACACAGGCCTTTAAAGTCTGTCTGTCCTCAGAGCTCAGAGGCTAACCACTCAGAAAGTGTCATGGGGACTGGTTTTACGTGGTGGGGCCCGAACACCGGACCCCACTGGTCCAAGCTTAATAATCAATGGGTAATGCTTTTCTAACGGTCCTTATGCAGTCTCTGTAAAAATATGGAAAGGACCCCTGGAGGTTTACTTTCCTGAAAAAAGTGTGTTATGTGTCGGAACCCTGGTGGTGGGTTGCGGGATATCAAGGAGGGGCACACTGGGGCAATTTCAGTCCAGCAGGCTGGAGCCAATCATGGAGCAGCACAACAGAGGAAATCAGGTGTCAGGCTAGAAAAAGGTGCAAGTGTGTGGTTCATTAGGCTGCAAGAAATCATGGAGGAGCACACTGAAGCGCACGCTTACAAACCACTGGTAAGTGCTGACTACAAGTCATGACTTCAAATTGTTATATAGAATGATTACAAATTATTTGTTGTTTGTGCAGCTTAGTCAAGAGTCCCTAATTGATGAAGTCGACTCAGATTCTGACGATTTAACTGTCAAGAAGAAACCTGTAAAAAAGTATGGAAAAAGAAAAATCAAAAACACTTTTCTTCAAGACTCGGAAAGTGACGAACCAAAGGCAAATAAGATTGTTATCATGCAGCTGCAAAAGAAGAAAAATGGGGGGCGAGTATACAGCAAGAGACACTTCTGCCTCTACTGTTCAATGTCCTGCCACAAAATGTCCCGTCATTTGACTAGAAAACATGGAAATGAAAGTGACGTAGCCAGAGCATTGGCTCTACCTGTGAAATCTAAAGCACGTAAACTTCAGTTTGATTTGATCAGGAATAGTGGAAACCGTGAGCACAATGTTGAGGTTTTAAAGGCCGGCATTGGAACTTTAGTCCCAGCTAAACAGCCAAATTCCCCAGTTAAATCCAGTGAGTTTTTGCACTGTATAGACTGTGGGGCATTGCTTAAGCGAAAGTCGCTGTGGAGGCATGTGGCCAGGTGCCGGCTTTCACAGAAAGATGCCCAGGCTAAACCAGGTAGAAGTAGGGTCCAGTCCCTCTGCTCCCTAGCCCAGCCTGTACCGGAGGGCATCAGCAAAAAGCTGTGGTCTTTAATTTGGGCAATGCATCAGGATGAGGTCACGGGTGTTGTCAAAGCAGAAAAGGGGATTCTGAGACTCGGAGAGCACCTGTACTTAAAACACGGGCATGATAAGACTAAGCATGATTACATTAGGCAGAAAATGAGAGAAGTCGGTAGGTTAATTAACGAAGCAAAAACCGCAGGGAAACTGAAAACAATTAAGGATTTCTTTATTCCTTCCAACTTTAACCATGTGATTGATGCAGTCAGGTCTGTGGCTGGATATGATGAGGAAACAAATCAATACAAGACTCCATCCTTGGCCCTCAAACTCGGCCATAGCCTCAGAAAGCTAGCAGATATTCTTGAATGTGACTCAAAAATGGAGCATTGTGTTGATGAACTATTTATTAAAAACCTCCAACGAAGCCGGCTGCTTTTTGAGAAGAGGTGGGACGTCTGTGTTTCTTCTGCTGCCCTACAGACCCTCCGGCAAGCCAAGTGGAACACTCCGGACCTGCTCCCTCTGACTGAGGACGTTAGAGCCATGCATGCACATATTGAGGTATGTCGACCTGAATATGTGCAAACCCTAATAAGTGAGCCAACGTCTAAGCATTGGTCTAAACTGGCAGTTTTGACTCTTTGTGAGGTCATCATTTTCAATCGAAGAAGGGAAGGTGAGGTTTCAAAGATGCCACTGACAGCCTTTACCTTAAGAAGTAAGACTGGGATCCATTCTGACATTGCTCTGGGACTGTCCCAACTTGAGAAAAAGCTGTGTCAGCATTTTCAACGCATTGAAATTAAAGGGAAAAGAAGTCGGAAAGTGCCGGTTCTTTTGACTCCTGAAATGATTGCTTCGATGGAGGTGCTGGTGGAGAACAGAAGGGCCTGTTCCATCTCTGACCATAACCCATACTTCTTTTCCCGCCCGGGCGCAGACACCCACATCAGGGGATCAGACTCCCTACGCCAGGTAGCCAAAGAATGTGGTGCGGTGCATCCAGAGATGCTATCCTCAACCAAACTTAGAAAGCACATAGCTACTATGTCTACAGTTCTCAATATGAAAGAGAATGAGATGGACATACTTGCCAACTTCCTCGGCCATGACATTCGCATCCACAGGCAATATTACAGACTACCAGAGGGGACACTGGAGCTGGCCAAAATCAGCAAAGTGTTGATGGCCATGGAGCAGGGAAGAGTGACGGAATTCGAAGGAAAGAGCCTCGACCAGATACAAATTGAGCCTGAAGGTGATTCTTGATATTATTAAAATATGTATGATTTTTTTCCCCTAAAGGCCACTTGTATTTTTATTTTCTGTGCGACAGGGAGAGCAGTAGAGATCCTCTCACAAACGGACGGGCTAAAAGAAACTTCAAGCGGAGAACCTTCAACCATTCATCCAGATGCACCCCATGGTAGTGGCAGTGCCCCTTCTGGTAAGTGTACCAGGTGGGGGATTACAGCCAGGCTGCTTGGTCCTCACCCTGGGAGTGTATATTGCTAATATATTTTTATTTCTCTCCCTAGAACGTTAGAGAAAGCCATGGTCTGCATCTGAGGTGAAGGCTGTGGAGAAGACCATGACACCTTTCATACAGACTGGAAAGGTCCCTGGGAAGTCTCACTGCCTGGCCTGCATTAATGCCTCACCAGATGACCTTAGACATCGGACATGGAGTGGCATTAAATTCTATGTCAAAAATAGAATCACTGCAATTCGAAAACAAAATCTAAAATAAAATTCCTTTAAAATAGTTGTTTGGTTTCTATTGACTGTTTTGTATTACTTAAAGTCTTGGTAAAAAAAGATTATGTCTATGGGTCCCATTCTGAACGGCCCTGTCAAAGGGACCCACCAGGTAACAAAAACGTGTATGTGTGTGTGTGTGTGTGTGTGTCTGTGAGTGTGTGTGTGTGTGTATCTGTATGTGTGTGTGTGGGTGTTGTTAGTTGTGTGTGTGTGTGAGGTGTGTGTGTGTGCGTGTGCGTGTGAGTGTGTGTGTGACTGTGTGTGGGTGTTGTTAGTTGTGTGTGTGTGTGTTGTGTGTGTGAAGTATGTGTGTGTGTGTGTGTCTGTCTGTGTGTGTCTTGTGTGTGTTAGTTGTGTGTGTGTGTGTCTTGTGTGTGTGTTGTTAGTTGTGTGCGTGTGTGTTGTTAGTTGTGTGTGTGTGTGTTGTTAGTTGTGTGCGTGTGTGTTGCTAGTTGTGTGTGTGTTGCAGAGACACGGGTTGATGGTGGTTTGCTTTTGCAGCGGCCAACGTGGACCTTTTCCACTTTATATGTTAATTTGCGAGATTGTTTACTGTTGCCAGTGCGGGGATAAGGTAGGTGTGTGTGTGTGTGTGTGTGTGTGTGTGTGTGAGTGTCTGTTTGTGTCTGTGTCTGTGTGTGTGTGTGTGTCTGTGTGTGTGTGAGTGTCTTTGTGTGTGTGTGTGTGTGTGTGTGTCTGTGTGTGTCTGTGTGTGTGAGTGTCTGTGTGTGTGTGTGTGTGTGTGTGAGTGTCTGTGTGTGTGTGTGTGTCTGTGTGTGTGTGTGTGTCTGTGTGTGTATGTGTCTGTGTGTGTGTGTCTGTGTGTGTGTGTGTGTGTGTGTGAGTGTGTGTGTGTGTGAGTGTCTGTGTGTGTGTGTGTGTCTGTGTGTGTGTGTGTGTCTGTGTGTGTGTGAGTGTCTTTGTGTGTCTCTGTGTGTGTCTCTGTGTGTGTCTCTGTGTGTGTCTCTGTGTGTGTCTCTGTGTGTCTGTATAGCTGTCTGGTTTGCGATCAGTTTGAATGAGCAGCGAGCACTAACGAGGAATGACACTGGTTTGGATGGAGGGGGAGGGCGCCTCTAGTGGTCAGAAAATGATAATAATAATATTCAGGTTTGGACTGGTCTACCCTGGCCGTACCACACCACAGTACAAACAACATTTCATACTAAGGTCTTGGTTTGCTCCAAGACTCCGTTAAAGGTGCTATACCTGTTTCTGCAATGTTTGAATGTTTAGCACCGCCCCCCAGCTCGCTCACAGAGTTCTCATTTCCGCTACGCTCTCATAACACAGAGCCACCTAGTTTTATTTGCGATCTGATACGTATGCTAACATTAGCATTAGCGTAACTTGTAAGCTGTGCAACAATCACTGATGAAATGGCACTAAAGCAACGCACTGCTAACACAATATATAAGTAAAAGAATACGTTTCGCGTCCGGATGTATTAATTTAAACATTAGAATATATTCTAATATTTAATTATAATTTATTATACAGCTCCTCACAGCAGCAGCAGAACACTCCATTGACTTGAATGTAATTGTTCCGATCATTTTTTCTTGATAACTGAACTCTCAAACCAATAATGACCGCAGCCCCAATGCAACCTCTGTTTGTAATTCAGGAGTGTAAAATACTAACATTACTCTGCAAGTACAACACGCTATCAGCGCCTGTCACTACACACTTGTGTAGAGAAGCTAGCGGAGCTAGCCACGCTCAATAAACAAATACATATCAATCAACACCATTAAACGTTAATCGGACAATACAGTACACATATACATCCTTAACACACATGCACGGATGATTTCAGAATTTGCTGTAAACGTTTTCATGACAAAAATACTGTTTTAAAGTGACAAAAAGCGATCGCGAAAAACCCGGAAGTTACCATGAAACAGCTAGCTAGCTTAGCTGTTACCTGCCTAGCACGTCCCGGTGAAACCTTTGGGAGCTAACTATTTTATTTGCAGTCATTAAATACATTTCTAATTATAAGGGTTGTCTAATATTTGTTCAAATATGTATATATTTTTTATTTTAGAATTATATTAAAATTTTGAAGCCCTTTGAGCAGCGCTGTAGAGACTAGAGGACACAGGCTGTAGAGGCTAGAGGACACAGGCTGTAGAGACTAGAGGACACAGGCTGTAGAGACTAGAGGACACAGGCTGTAGAGACTAGAGGACACAGGCTGTAGAGACTAGAGGACACAGGCTGTAGAGACTAGAGGACGCAGACTGTAGAGACTAGAGGACACAGGCTGTAGAGACTAGAGGACACAGGCTGTAGAGACTAGAGGACACAGGCTGTAGAGAATAGAGGACACAGGCTGTAGAGGCTAGAGGACACAGGCTGTAGAGACTAGAGGACACAGGCTGTAGAGACTAGAGGACACAGGCTGTAGAGACTAGAGGACACAGGCTGTAGAGGCTAGAGGACACAGGCTGTAGAGACTAGAGGACACAGACTGTAGAGACTAGAGGACACAGGCTGTAGAGACTAGAGGACACAGGCTGTAGAGACTAGAGGACACAGGCTGTAGAGACTAGAGGACACAGGCTGTAGAGACTAGAGGACACAGGCTGTAGAGACTAGAGGACACAGGCTGTAGAGACTAGAGGACACAGGCTGTAGAGACTAGAGGACACAGGCTGTAGAGACTAGAGGACACAGGCTGTAGAGACTAGAGGACACAGGCTGTAGAGACTAGAGGACACAGGCTGTAGAGGACTAGAGGACACAGGCTGTAGAGGCAGAGGACACAGGCTGTAGAGACTAGAGGACACAGGCTGTAGAGGCTAGAGGACACAGGCTGTAGAGACTAGAGGACACAGGCTGTAGAGACTAGAGGACACAGGCTGTAGAGACTAGAGGACACAGGCTGTAGAGGCTAGAGGACACAGGCTGTAGAGACTAGAGGACACAGACTGTAGAGACTAGAGGACACAGGCTGTAGAGACTAGAGGACACAGGCTGTAGAGACTAGAGGACACAGGCTGTAGAGACTAGAGGACACAGGCTGTAGAGGCTAGAGGACACAGGCTGTAGAGACTAGAGGACACAGGCTGTAGAGGCTAGAGGACACAGGCTGTAGAGACTAGAGGACACAGGCTGTAGAGACTAGAGGACGCAGGCTGTAGAGACTAGAGGACACAGGCTGTAGAGACTAGAGGACACAGGCTGTAGAGACTAGAGGACACAGGCTGTAGAGACTAGAGGACACAGGCTGTAGAGACTAGAGGACACAGGCTGTAGAGACTAGAGGACACAGGCTGTAGAGACTAGAGGACACAGGCTGTAGAGACTAGAGGACGCAGGCTGTAGAGACTAGAGGACACAGGCTGTAGAGACTAGAGGACACAGGCTGTAGAGACTAGAGGACGCAGGCTGTAGAGACTAGAGGACACAGGCTGTAGAGACTAGAGGACGCTGGCTGTAGAGACTAGAGGACACAGGCTGTAGAGACTAGAGGACACAGGCTGTAGAGACTAGAGGACACAGGCTGTAGAGACTAGAGGACACAGGCTGTAGAGACTAGAGGACACAGGCTGTAGAGACTAGAGGACACAGGCTGTAGAGACTAGAGGACACAGGCTGTAGAGACTAGAGGACACAGGCTGTAGAGACTAGAGGACACAGGCTGTAGAGACTAGAGGACACAGGCTGTAGAGACTAGAGGACACAGGCTGTAGAAACTAGAGGACACAGGCTGTAGAGACTAGAGGACACAGGCTGTAGAGACTAGAGGACACAGGCTGTAGAGACTAGAGGACACAGGCTGTAGAGGCTAGAGGACACAGACTGTAGAGACTAGAGGACACAGGCTGTAGAGACTAGAGGACACAGGCTGTAGAGACTAGAGGACACAGGCTGTAGAGACTAGAGGACACAGGCTGTAGAGACTAGAGGACACAGGCTGTAGAGACTAGAGGACACAGGCTGTAGAGACTAGAGGACACAGGCTGTAGAGACTAGAGGACACAGGCTGTAGAGACTAGAGGACGCAGGCTGTAGAGACTAGAGGACACAGGCTGTAGAGACTAGAGGACACAGGCTGTAGAGACTAGAGGACACAGGCTGTAGAGACTAGAGGACACAGGCTGTAGAGACTAGAGGACACAGGCTGTAGAGACTAGAGGACGCAGGCTGTAGAGACTAGAGGACGCAGACTGTAGAGACTAGAGGACACAGGCTGTAGAGACTAGAGGACACAGGCTGTAGAGACTAGAGGACACAGGCTGTAGAGACTAGAGGACACAGGCTGTAGAGACTAGAGGACACAGGCTGTAGAGACTAGAGGACACAGGCTGTAGAGACTAGAGGACACAGGCTGTAGAGACTAGAGGACACAGGCTGTAGAGACTAGAGGACACAGGCTGTAGAGACTAGAGGACACAGGCTGTAGAGACTAGAGGACACAGGCTGTAGAGACTAGAGGACACAGGCTGTAGAGACTAGAGGACGCAGGCTGTAGAGACTAGAGGACACAGGCTGTAGAGACTAGAGGACACAGGCTGTAGAGACTAGAGGACACAGGCTGTAGAGACTAGAGGACACAGGCTGTAGAGACTAGAGGACGCAGGCTGTAGAGACTAGAGGACACAGGCTGTAGAGACTAGAGGACACAGGCTGTAGAGACTAGAGGACACAGGCTGTAGAGACTAGAGGACACAGGCTGTAGAGACTAGAGGATGCAGGCTGTAGAGACTAGAGGACACAGGCTGTAGAGACTAGAGGACACAGGCTGTAGAGACTAGAGGACACAGGCTGTAGAGACTAGAGGACGCAGGCTGTAGAGACTAGAGGACACAGGCTGTAGAGACTAGAGGACACAGGCTGTAGAGACTAGAGGACACAGGCTGTAGAGACTAGAGGACACAGGCTGTAGAGACTAGAGGACGCAGGCTGTAGAGGCTAGAGGACACAGGCTGTAGAGACTAGAGGACACAGGCTGTAGAGACTAGAGGACACAGGCTGTAGAGACTAGAGGACACAGGCTGTAGAGACTAGAGGACACAGGCTGTAGAGACTAGAGGACACAGACTGTAGAGACTAGAGGACACAGGCTGTAGAGGCTAGAGGACACAGGCTGTAGAGACTAGAGGACACAGGCTGTAGAGACTAGAGGACACAGGCTGTAGAGACTAGAGGACACAGGCTGTAGAGACTAGAGGACGCAGGCTGTAGAGACTAGAGGACACAGGCTGTAGAGACTAGAGGACGCAGGCTGTAGAGACTAGAGGACACAGGCTGTAGAGACTAGAGGACGCAGGCTGTAGAGGCTAGAGGACACAGGCTGTAGAGACTAGAGGACACAGGCTGTAGAGGCTAGAGGACACAGGCTGTAGAGACTAGAGGACACAGGCTGTAGAGGCTAGAGGACACAGGCTGTAGAGACTAGAGGACACAGGCTGTAGAGACTAGAGGACACAGGCTGTAGAGACTAGAGGACACAGGCTGTAGAGACTAGAGGACACAGGCTGTAGAGACTAGAGGACACAGGCTGTAGAGACTAGAGGACACAGGCTGTAGAGACTAGAGGACACAGGCTGTAGAGACTAGAGGACACAGGCTGTAGAGACTAGAGGACGCAGGCTGTAGAGACTAGAGGACACAGGCTGTAGAGACTAGAGGACACAGGCTGTAGAGACTAGAGGACACAGGCTGTAGAGACTAGAGGACACAGGCTGTAGAGACTAGAGGATGCAGGCTGTAGAGACTAGAGGACACAGGCTGTAGAGACTAGAGGACGCAGGCTGTAGAGACTAGAGGACACAGGCTGTAGAGACTAGAGGACGCAGGCTGTAGAGACTAGAGGACACAGGCTGTAGAGACTAGAGGACACAGACTGTAGAGACTAGAGGACACAGGCTGTAGAGACTAGAGGACACAGGCTGTAGAGACTAGAGGACACAGGCTGTAGAGACTAGAGGACACAGGCTGTAGAGACTAGAGGACACAGGCTGTAGAGACTAGAGGACGCAGGCTGTAGAGACTAGAGGACACAGGCTGTAGAGACTAGAGGACGCAGGCTGTAGAGACTAGAGGACACAGGCTGTAGAGACTAGAGGACGCAGGCTGTAGAGGCTAGAGGACACAGGCTGTAGAGACTAGAGGACACAGGCTGTAGAGACTAGAGGACACAGGCTGTAGAGACTAGAGGACACAGGCTGTAGAGGACTAGAGGACACAGGCTGTAGAGACTAGAGGACACAGGCTGTAGAGGCTAGAGGACACAGGCTGTAGAGACTAGAGGACACAGGCTGTAGAGGCTAGAGGACACAGGCTGTAGAGACTAGAGGACACAGGCTGTAGAGACTAGAGGACACAGGCTGTAGAGACTAGAGGACACAGGCTGTAGAGACTAGAGGACACAGGCTGTAGAGGCTAGAGGACACAGGCTGTAGAGACTAGAGGACACAGGCTGTAGAGACTAGAGGACACAGGCTGTAGAGACTAGAGGACACAGGCTGTAGAGACTAGAGGACACAGGCTGTAGAGACTAGAGGACACAGGCTGTAGAGACTAGAGGACACAGGCTGTAGAGACTAGAGGACACAGGCTGTAGAGACTAGAGGACACAGGCTGTAGAGACTAGAGGACACAGGCTGTAGAGACTAGAGGACACAGGCTGTAGAGACTAGAGGACACAGGCTGTAGAGACTAGAGGACACAGGCTGTAGAGACTAGAGGACACAGGCTGTAGAGACTAGAGGACACAGGCTGTAGAGACTAGAGGACACAGGCTGTAGAGACTAGAGGACACAGGCTGTAGAGACTAGAGGACACAGGCTGTAGAGACTAGAGGACACAGGCTGTAGAGACTAGAGGACACAGGCTGTAGAGACTAGAGGACACAGGCTGTAGAGACTAGAGGACACAGGCTGTAGAGACTAGAGGACACAGGCTGTAGAGACTAGAGGACACAGGCTGTAGAGACTAGAGGACACAGGCTGTAGAGACTAGAGGACACAGGCTGTAGAGACTAGAGGACACAGGCTGTAGAGACTAGAGGACACAGGCTGTAGAGACTAGAGGACACAGGCTGTAGAGACTAGAGGACACAGGCTGTAGAGACTAGAGGACACAGGCTGTAGAGACTAGAGGACACAGGCTGTAGAGACTAGAGGACACAGGCTGTAGAGACTAGAGGACACAGGCTGTAGAGACTAGAGGACACAGGCTGTAGAGACTAGAGGACACAGGCTGTAGAGACTAGAGGACACAGGCTGTAGAGACTAGAGGACACAGGCTGTAGAGACTAGAGGACACAGGCTGTAGAGACTAGAGGACACAGGCTGTAGAGACTAGAGGACACAGGCTGTAGAGACTAGAGGACACAGGCTGTAGAGACTAGAGGACACAGGCTGTAGAGACTAGAGGACACAGGCTGTAGAGACTAGAGGACACAGGCTGTAGAGACTAGAGGACACAGGCTGTAGAGACTAGAGGACACAGGCTGTAGAGACTAGAGGACACAGGCTGTAGAGACTAGAGGACACAGGCTGTAGAGACTAGAGGACACAGGCTGTAGAGACTAGAGGACACAGGCTGTAGAGACTAGAGGACACAGGCTGTAGAGGCTAGAGGACACAGGCTGTAGAGACTAGAGGACACAGGCTGTAGAGACTAGAGGACACAGGCTGTAGAGACTAGAGGACACAGGCTGTAGAGACTAGAGGACACAGGCTGTAGAGACTAGAGGACACAGGCTGTAGAGACTAGAGGACACAGGCTGTAGAGACTAGAGGACACAGGCTGTAGAGACTAGAGGACACAGGCTGTAGAGACTAGAGGACACAGGCTGTAGAGACTAGAGGACACAGGCTGTAGAGACTAGAGGACACAGGCTGTAGAGACTAGAGGACACAGGCTGTAGAGACTAGAGGACACAGGCTGTAGAGACTAGAGGACACAGGCTGTAGAGACTAGAGGACACAGGCTGTAGAGACTAGAGGACACAGGCTGTAGAGACTAGAGGACACAGGCTGTAGAGACTAGAGGACACAGGCTGTAGAGACTAGAGGACACAGGCTGTAGAGACTAGAGGACACAGGCTGTAGAGACTAGAGGACACAGGCTGTAGAGACTAGAGGACACAGGCTGTAGAGACTAGAGGACACAGGCTGTAGAGACTAGAGGACACAGGCTGTAGAGACTAGAGGACACAGGCTGTAGAGACTAGAGGACACAGGCTGTAGAGACTAGAGGACACAGGCTGTAGAGGCTAGAGGACACAGGCTGTAGAGACTAGAGGACACAGGCTGTAGAGACTAGAGGACACAGGCTGTAGAGACTAGAGGACACAGGCTGTAGAGACTAGAGGACACAGGCTGTAGAGACTAGAGGACACAGGCTGTAGAGACTAGAGGACACAGGCTGTAGAGACTAGAGGACACAGGCTGTAGAGACTAGAGGACACAGGCTGTAGAGACTAGAGGACACAGGCTGTAGAGACTAGAGGACACAGGCTGTAGAGACTAGAGGACACAGGCTGTAGAGACTAGAGGACACAGGCTGTAGAGACTAGAGGACACAGGCTGTAGAGACTAGAGGACACAGGCTGTAGAGACTAGAGGACACAGGCTGTAGAGACTAGAGGACACAGGCTGTAGAGACTAGAGGACACAGGCTGTAGAGACTAGAGGACACAGGCTGTAGAGGCTAGAGGACACAGGCTGTAGAGACTAGAGGACACAGGCTGTAGAGACTAGAGGACACAGGCTGTAGAGACTAGAGGACACAGGCTGTAGAGACTAGAGGACACAGGCTGTAGAGACTAGAGGACACAGGCTGTAGAGACTAGAGGACACAGGCTGTAGAGACTAGAGGACACAGGCTGTAGAGACTAGAGGACACAGGCTGTAGAGACTAGAGGACACAGGCTGTAGAGACTAGAGGACGCAGGCTGTAGAGGCTAGAGGACGCAGGCTGTAGAGGCTAGAGGACACAGGCTGTAGAGACTAGAGGACGCAGGCTGTAGAGACTAGAGGACACAGGCTGTAGAGACTAGAGGACACAGGCTGTAGAGACTAGAGGACACAGACTGTAGAGACTAGAGGACACAGGCTGTAGCTAGAGGACACAGACTGTAGAGACTAGAGGACACAGGCTGTAGAGACTAGAGGACACAGGCTGTAGAGACTAGAGGACACAGGCTGTAGAGACTAGAGGACGCAGGCTGTAGAGACTAGAGGACACAGGCTGTAGAGACTAGAGGACACAGGCTGTAGAGACTAGAGGACACAGGCTGTAGAGGCTAGAGGACACAGGCTGTAGAGACTAGAGGACACAGGCTGTAGAGACTAGAGGACACAGGCTGTAGAGGCTAGAGGACACAGGCTGTAGAGACTAGAGGACACAGGCTGTAGAGACTAGAGGACACAGGCTGTAGAGACTAGAGGACACAGGCTGTAGAGGCTAGAGGACACAGGCTGTAGAGACTAGAGGACACAGGCTGTAGAGACTAGAGGACACAGGCTGTAGAGACTAGAGGACACAGGCTGTAGAGACTAGAGGACACAGGCTGTAGAGGCTAGAGGACACAGGCTGTAGAGACTAGAGGACACAGGCTGTAGAGACTAGAGGACACAGGCTGTAGAGACTAGAGGACACAGGCTGTAGAGACTAGAGGACACAGGCTGTAGAGACTAGAGGACACAGGCTGTAGAGACTAGAGGACGCAGGCTGTAGAGACTAGAGGACACAGGCTGTAGAGACTAGAGGACACAGGCTGTAGAGACTAGAGGACACAGGCTGTAGAGACTAGAGGACACAGGCTGTAGAGACTAGAGGACACAGGCTGTAGAGGCTAGAGGACACAGGCTGTAGAGACTAGAGGACACAGGCTGTAGAGACTAGAGGACACAGGCTGTAGAGACTAGAGGACACAGGCTGTAGAGGCTAGAGGACACAGGCTGTAGAGACTAGAGGACACAGGCTGTAGAGACTAGAGGACACAGGCTGTAGAGACTAGAGGACACAGGCTGTAGAGACTAGAGGACGCAGGCTGTAGAGACTAGAGGACACAGGCTGTAGAGACTAGAGGACACAGGCTGTAGAGGCTAGAGGACACAGGCTGTAGAGACTAGAGGACACAGGCTGTAGAGACTAGAGGACACAGGCTGTAGAGACTAGAGGACACAGGCTGTAGAGACTAGAGGACACAGGCTGTAGAGACTAGAGGACACAGGCTGTAGAGACTAGAGGACACAGGCTGTAGAGACTAGAGGACACAGGCTGTAGAGACTAGAGGACACAGGCTGTAGAGACTAGAGGACACAGGCTGTAGAGACTAGAGGACACAGGCTGTAGAGGCTAGAGGACACAGGCTGTAGAGACTAGAGGACACAGGCTGTAGAGACTAGAGGACACAGGCTGTAGAGACTAGAGGACACAGACTGTAGAGACTAGAGGACACAGGCTGTAGAGACTAGAGGACACAGGCTGTAGAGACTAGAGGACACAGGCTGTAGAGACTAGAGGACACAGGCTGTAGAGACTAGAGGACACAGGCTGTAGAGACTAGAGGACGCAGGCTGTTCGCTGCTCGTTCTGTGATTGGAGGAGAACGTCCCGCTCAGACTCTACTCAGCTCTTTTCACTGCCTGAATTTCATACACAGCTGAATCAATGACCTCAAGTTTTCAATTAAATTATGTATAATGATACAACTTGTATGTAGTAAAAAGCATTTTTATGAACTACTTAGAAAAAAAATCGGGTATAGCTTCTTTAAGGAAACATCTGGCTTGTCACAATTATATTCACTACTTGCACAAATCCCATAATACTTAGCGGCGCTGGGGGTAACCAATATAGGCTGTATGAAGTTATAAGGAACAGGTTTGTTTAAGATTGTGTTTGTCGAGTTTAAACTTCTCGCAAGGTTTAGGGAAGCTAATATCAGGCTCTAAGTTTTAAGCTCACAATGCATTATGGTATTGGGCAAGCAGCGAATTACTAGTTTGGCTCAATATTTATTTGTAAATGAAGAGTTAATAATGTATTTAAAAGAAAATTACAAGGCACGTTTATGATCAATGTTTGATTATTATTGTAAAAAAAATTAATTTTTTTGTAAAACAGTGCTCTCCATCACAATGAGATATTTTGTGCATCTCATTAAACAAAAGGGAACTAAAATGGTGCATTCATATATGTATAGTTAGCGTAGTTCAGATTAGCCCTGCTGCATTGCAAAAGCACTAGTCTAACAAAAATAGTTATTGTGACAGGCCAAGGAACACTATTTTTGAAGACAACAGATTGGCATTTTTGGTCTACTAGACATCTGTACATCAGAGAACAAATGATATTCCTCTTTTTAGTTGATGAATTGAACACTAAGGTTACATGTTAAATAATTGGTACTTCAAATGAATTCCAACTCCTTTTATATAGTTAAATACTGATGTCATCTGAACAAAGCACTTCAATGGTTGTTTCTGCACCTTATTGTTTATGCTACCCTTTTAATGTCTTGTGACGATCGTTTGTATTTTTAGTCTGTTTTTATGTTGTCTCATGGTTGCAATCTGGAACACAAATGCAAAAGCACCCAATGTGTTTTTTTTATAATAGAAATGGAAAATAAACTAAATTAAAAAAAAGTTGTCAGTGGTGCCTAATTAATTTTGGTCGGAGGGCGAATAGTGATTGTTGGGGGCCACACGTTTTTCTGGAAAATTTGTTTAAAGCTTTTGCATCTTTCTCTTAAAATTATGATAAGCATGTGGCTTTGATGTCTAAAATAGCTCCGATCATTTTGGCACAGAATCCTTCATACATAGGTCAACCAAAATGCCATCAATTTATCAACTAAAACTTCAGCTCAGCACTAGATCGATAAAGACTACTCATTTAACACATTTTGAAGTGACTGCAGTTTTGATTTAAGCTGCCGTCTATCATTGTGTAGTTTTTAAAGAATCACTTGAATGAACTCAAAAAAGCCAATGCACTTCTCCGGGTAGCTCAGATGCAGAGCATAAATCAACCCAAACAAACACACGAGAGCATCAGTCCATGATGTGCTGGACATTACAACCTGGTCCTCGAGCACAATGAAGACTTGTTGAGTTGAGAATGGAACACCGCCTGGGACATCATCAGCCATAGCCACAAGTGCAACAGTTCTCTCTTGAAAATCCATTTTGTCCTGCATGGGGGAGAATAATCCAGTTATCCATTTGTACAAATCAATTTACTATAGACGCCGCCCACAACCAACAGAATAGAACCCTTAACCATTTATTTTTTTTACCTTGCATATCCGGAAGAGATCAGATGAGTCCTCCTTCAAATGGATTATTAGGCCGGACAGGGCTACTCCCCCCCTGGACTGCCACCTTAACGTGGTGGGGGAGTTTGAGTACTCGGATGATCCTGGGAGCTATGCTGTCTGGGGCTTCATGCCCCTGGTAGGGTCTCCCATGGCAGACAGGTCTCGGGTGACGAGTCAGACGAAGAGCGGTCCAAAAAACCACCATGGACAGCACGTTAAAAAGACCAGTGACGTCGCCCGGCATGGCGCAGCCGGGGCCCCACCCTGGAGCCAGGCCTGGGGTCGGGGCTCGTATGAGAGCGCCTGGTGGCCGGGTCTTAGCCCACGGGGCCCGGCCGGGCTCAGCCCGAAGGGATGACGTGGGCAGTCCCTCCTGTGGGCCCACCACCTGCAGAGGGGTCCGTGGTGGCGCGGTGCTGAGAGGACTGGGCGGCAGTCGAAGGCGGAGACCTCGGCGACCCAGTCCGCACACACAACATCTGGCTCTTGGGACGTGGAACGTCACCTCACTGGGGGGAAGGAGCCCGAGCTCGTGGGGGAGGTTGAGCGATACCGACTAGAGATAGTCGGCCTCACCTCCACACACAGCTTGGGCTCTGGAACCCAACTCCTTGAGAGGGGTTGGACGCTCCACTTTTCTGGAGTTTCCCGCGGGGAGAGGCGGCGAGCTGGGGTGGCCATTCTCATTGCCCCCCATCTCAGCCGCCACGTGTTGGAGTTCTCCCCGGTGAATGAGAGGGTCGCGTCCCTCCGCCTCCGGGTGGGGGACAAGTCTCTCATTGTTGTGACGGCCTACGGGCCTAACAGCAGTGCAGAGTACCCGGCCTTCTTGGAGTCCTTGGGAGGGGTACTGGACGGTGCACCGCCCGGGGACTCCGTTATTCTCCTGGGGGACTTCAACGCCCATGTGGGAAACGCCAGTGACACTTGGAGAGGGGTGATCGGGAAGAACGGCCCCCCTGATCTGAACCCGAGCAGTGTTCAGTTGTTGGACTTCTGTGCCAGTCACAGTTTGTCCATCACGAACACCATGTTCGAGCACAAGGGTGTCCACCAGTGCACGTGGCACCAGGACACCCTAGGCCGGAGGTCGATGATCGACTTTGTTGTCGTATCATCTGACCTTCGACCGCGTGTCTCGGACACTCGGGTGAAGAGAGGGGCGGAGCTGTCAATCGATCATCACCTGGTCGTGAGTTGGATCCGCTGGCAGGGGAAGAAGCCGGTCAGACCTGGCAGGCCCAAGCGTATAGTGAGGGTCTGCTGGGAACGTCTCGCTGAGCCCCCTGTCAGACGGACTTTCAACTCACACCTCCGGGAGAGTTTCTCCCAGGTCCCGGCGGAGGAGGGGGACATGGAGTCTGACACGTCTCTGCAACATCGCGTGGCGATCGGGGGCGGTGCCAATGGAGTGGCAGACCGGGGTGGTGGTCCCTCTCTCCAAGAAGGGGGACCGGAGGGTGTGTTCCAATTATCGTGGGATCACACTCCTCAGCCTCCCCGGTAAGGTCTACTCCAAAGTACTGGAGAGGAGGCTACGGCCGATGGTCGAATCTCGGATTCAGGAGGAGCAGTGTGGTTTTCGTCCCGGTCGCGGAACACTGGACCAGCTCTATACTCTCCATCGGATACTCGAGGGTTCATGGGAGTTCGCCCAACCTGTCCACATGTGCTTTGTGGATTTGGAGAAGGCGTTCGACTGTGCTCCCCGGGGTGTCCTTTGGGGGGTTCTCCGGGAGTACGGGGTCGGAGGTCCTCTGCTGAGGGCCGTCCGGTCCCTGTATGACCGGAGCCAGAGCTGTGTTCGCATTGCCGGCAGTAAGTCAGACCTGTTCCCGGTGAATGTTGGCCTCCGACAGGGCTGCCCTTTGTCACCGGTTCTGTTCACTGTATTTATGGACAGAATTTCTAGGTGCAGCCAGGGGTCGGAGGGGGTCCGGTTCGGAGACCACAGGATTTCATCTCTGCTGTTTGCGGACGATGTTGTCTTGTTGGCTCCAACGAACCAGGACCTGCAGCATGCACTGGGACGGTTTGCAGCCGAGTGTGAAGCGGCTGGGATGAGAATCAGCACCTCCAAATCCGAGGCCATGGTGCTCGACCGGAAAAAGGTGCCTTGCCCTCTACAGGTGGGTGGAGAGGTCCTTCCTCAAGTGGAGGAGTTCAAGTATCTCGGGGTCTTGTTCACGAGTGAGGGAAGGATGGAGCGTGAGATTGACAGGCGGATCGGTGCAGCGTGCGCAGTGATGCGGTCGCTGTATCGGACCGTTGTGGTAAAGAGGGAGCAGCGTCTGCAGTCAGAGCTGTATCGGACCGTTGTGGTGAAGAGGGAGCTGAGCCGAAAGGCAAAGCTCTCGATTTACCGGTCAATCTTTGTTCCCTCCCTCACCTATGGTCATGAGCTTTGGGTAATGACCGAAAGAACGAGATCGCGGATACAAGCGGTCGAAATGAGCTTCCTCCGCAGAGTGGCTGGGCGCTCCCTTAGAGATAGGGTGAGGAGCTCAGTCACACGGGAGGAGCTCGGAGTAGAGCCGCTGTTTCTGTTGTGGGTGAGCTTTCGAACCCCAAAGCAGAGGGAGGCCGAACCAGTTCAACAAAAGTCTTTAATTAACCAAAAATACTCAAAATGAAAGGAGCAGTGGAGACAGGGAGCAGGCCGGCCGGAGAGCAGAGCGAAGACACAAGGACTGGACGAGCACAGGATCTGGAATAGCAACTGGTAAGTAATCCAAAAAGCAGGTAGGTAGAGAAAAACCTGTGCAGCACTACCGATATGACGGAATTATCTGGCAGAGGAGTGATGAGCAGACCAGGTTCAAATACTGAGTAGAGTGGAGTGAGTGGATGCAGGTGTGTCTCGTCAGCAGCCCAGCAGAGACCGGCCACGCCCCCTGTCTCACACATGCTCTGGGAAAAGAACAAAAACAGAATCATGACAGTTTCTCCACGTCGAGAGGAACCAGTTGAGGTGGCTCGGGCATCTGTTCCGGATGCCTCCTGGAGGCCTCCCTGGGGAGGTGTTCCGGGCACGTCCCACCGGGAGGAGGCCCCGGGGAAGACCCAGGACACAGAGGGACTATGTCTCTCAGCTGGCCTGGGAACGCCTTGGGGTCGCCCCGGACGAGCTGGAGGAAGTGTGTGTGGATAGGGAAGTCTGGGCGTCTCTGCTTAGACTGCTGCCCCCGCGACCCGGCAACGGATAAAGCGGAAGAAAATGGATGGATGGATGGATGGAGGGCTACTGTTCTAATGACATTTATGTCATTCTTCTCCTGAAAAGACAACAGCAAATTGAGGGATGGCTTCTTGTCGCTAGTCTACACAGGTGTCACACTCACCTGCGCATGCGTAGTCAGAGAAAACAAATTGAGCTTAAGCGGAGGTTCAGTATGGTAGACTACCTACGTTATCACACCAGGCTTGACCACGCCTTACTCAGCCTGTCTTAATCAACTCCCCGCAGCCGTGTCAATCAAGCCAGCGTTTAAGAGCAAAGCAGAGCACAGCTCACCAAACGGACTTCAAGCTGCAATGGGTTGCTCTTCGTCACTTTGTTTACTCAAGCTTCGCACATTGTTCGTCCTGCATGGTCGCGGCTCCTCTTCCACATCACATGTTTGGGGCTGCGCGCCATGGTCGCTGTGTCTCCACCGCGGGTCCTCTCCTGCGGACTCGCTGCAGCTCGTCTCCCCGTGGCCGCTGCGCTCGCGGCCAGGCTCCGCGCACCCTGCCGCTTCCATACCGGCGCACGGGACTTCTGTCTGCCTGCCGTTGTCTGCTGCCTCTGTCCACCCTTCTCCCTGCCTCCACTCACGGTACAGTGTCTGTTTCGTTGTTTTCCGCACTACCATGAACTGTACTGAACTGCGGCGTGTCAGTTAATCCCGCGGAATTGGCTCGCAGGCTGTGTTTTTACCCGATGCATTGCTCTGCAGGCTGTTCGTTTTACCATCTGCATTGGCATTTAGACCGTCCGTTTTCACCATGGACCGCACATTTTAACCACTGTATTGGCCTTCTGGCTGTCCGTTTTACTCATGGGATGAACATTCTACACAATGCAGTGACCTCCAGGCTGTCAGTTGTAACCATGGACTATAACATTTGTCGTCTGCATTGGCCTTTGCGCTGTCTATTTGACCGTGGACTGTAAGTTTTGCCCACTGCATTGCCTCCCGGCTGTCCGTGTCTGATGAGCTGCTCTGATTGGTCGGAGCGCGGCCGAGCCCCACTGTACTGTTCGTTTTAACCAGTGCGTTGGCCTTCAGGCATGCTTCAATGGCCTCACTTCAACGCTTCATCGCAGCACACGTCGGCGGCCGCACACTTCAACGCCCACACGCTTCGCCGACGCCACTTCGGTGGCCGCACGCTTCGACGACGCCACTTCGGTGGCCGCACGCTTCGACGACTCCACGCTTCGACTCCTCCTCCACGCTTTGACTCCTCCTCCACGCTTCGACTCCTCCTCCACGCTTCGACTCCTCCTCCACGCTTCGACTCCTCCTCCACGCTTCGACTCCTCCTCCACGCTTCGACTCCTCCTCCACGCTTTGACTCGTCCTCCACGCTTCGACTCCTCCTCCACGCATCAACTCCGGCGCACTCATTGACTCCGGCGCACGCATCGACTCCGGCGCACGCATCGACGACGGCGCACGCATCGACGACGGCGCAGGCATCGACGACGGCGCACGCATCGACGACGGCGCACGCATCGACGACGGCGCACGCATCGACGAAGGCGCACGCATCGACGAAGGCGCACGCATCGACGAAGGCGCACGCATCAACGAAGGCGCACGCATCAACGAAGGCGCTCACTTGACGCGGCACGCCTTGACGCGGCACGCCTTGACGCCTCAACAACGCCGCACGCTACGCCGCAGCACGCTTTGATGCAGCACGCTTCAACGATGGCGCACGCTTTGACACAGCACGCTTTGACGCAGCACGCATCAACGATGGCGCACGCATCAACGACGCAGCTCGCTTGGACGCCGCACGCCTTGACGCCGGCGCACGCCTTGACGCCGGCGCACGCCTTGACGCCGGCGCACGCCTTGACGCCGGCGCACGCCTTGACGCAGCCGCATGCATCGACGCAGCCGCATGCATCAACGACGCCGCTCGCTTGGACGCCGCTTGCTTGGACGCCGCTCGCTTGGACGCCGCACGCCTTGACGCCTCAACGACGCTGCACGCCTTGATGCAGCACGCTTCAACGACGGCGCACGCTTCAACGACGGCGCACGCTTCAACGACGGCGCACGCCTTGAGGCAGCGCGCTTTGAGGCAGCACGCTTCAACGCCGCCGCACGCTTTGACGCAGCACGCTTCAACGCAGCACGCTTCAACGACGCCGCACGCTTTGACGCAGCACGCTTCAACGACGCCGCACACTTTGACGCAGCACGCTTCAACGCAGCACACGTCGGTGGCCGCACGCTTCATCGCCGTACGTCGGTCGGCGCACACGCTTCCACGTCGGTGTCCGCCTCCTGCCGCATTCTCGACCTCATGCTTCGACGCATTCGTGTGCTCTCATCCATTCATCGTGGAACCAGTGTCGACCATGGACTCGCGTTCCCTATTGGTGGGTGAACAATCCAACGCTAGGAGAGTTCTGCTTCACAATGACGGGAAGAGCCGGCATCGAAGGATCAGGTCAGTGGTCTGACTGAAGACGTGGTCTGACTGAAGACGCGGTCTGACTGAAGACGTGGTCTGACTGAAGACGTGGTCTGACTGAAGACGCGGTCTGACTGAAGACGTGGTCTGACTGAAGACGTGGTCTGACTGAAGACGCGGTCTGACTGAAGACGTGGTCTGACTGAAGACGCGGACCGACTGAAGACGTGGTCTGACTGAAGACGTGGTCTGACTGAAGACGCGGTCTGACTGAAGACGCGGTCTGACTGAAGACGTGGTCTGACTGAAGACGTGGTCCGACTGAAGACGTGGTCTGACTGAAGACGTGGTCCGACTGAAGACGCGGTCTGACTGAAGACGCGGTCTGACTGAAGACGTGGTCCGACTGAAGACGCGGTCTGACTGAAGACGTGGTCTGACTGAAGACGCGGTCTGACTGAAGACGTGGTCTGACTGAAGACGTGGTCCGACTGAAGACGCGGTCTGACTGAAGACGTGGTCTGACTGAAGACGTGGTCCGACTGAAGACGTGGTCCGACTGAAGACGTGGTCTGACTGAAGACGTGGTCCGACTGAAGACGTGGTCCGACTGAAGACGTGGTCCGACTGAAGACGTGGTCTGACTGAAGACGTGGTCTGACTGAAGACGCGGTCTGACTGAAGACGTGGTCTGACTGAAGACGTGGTCCGACTGAAGACGTGGTCTGACTGAAGACGTGGTCCGACTGAAGACGTGGTCCGACTGAAGACGTGGTCCGACTGAAGACGTGGTCTGACTGAAGACGTGGTCTGACTGAAGACGCGGTCTGACTGAAGACGTGGTCTGACTGAAGACGTGGTCTGACTGAAGACGTGGTCTGACTGAAGACGCGGTCTGACTGAAGACGCGGTCTGACTGAAGACGTGGTCTGACTGAAGACGTGGTCTGACTGAAGACGCGGTCTGACTGAAGACGCGGTCTGACTGAAGACGCGGTCTGACTGTGAAGACGTGGTCTGACTGTGAAGACGTGGTCTGACTGAAGACGCGGTCTGACTGGTCTGACTGAAGACGTGGTCTGACTGAAGACGCGGTCTGACTGAAGACGTGGTCTGACTGAAGACGCGGTCTGACACTGCCCGTTGGTCCTTTTCACTCGAGTGATAGTGGTTCGAGGTTTCTCTTTTCAGCTTCGCAGGAACGCGATGCCGCAACGCCGCACCAAAGCTCTGCTACAACGCCGCGACGGTGGCCTGCTGCAACGCTGGCCTGCTAAGACTGCATGAGTACTGTCGGCGTGGCCTTCAAACCTGGTCGGCTATCTTCCCCAGGCCGCACTCATTGGCTTTTGGTGTGCAGCACTGCCCGCCACGGTTTGCGTGCACTCTGAGTGGCTGTAGGCGGTGCTCCTTCTCATGTTCCCCAGGCATATTCTCTCCTGGTCTCCTGGTGCGGCTCCTGCCGCCGGGCCTGTCTCACGCTTCGCCTTACCTGACGCACCCTGGCCCTCATTCTGACCGGGCCCTCGTGCGTTGGTTTTTGGGGGTCCAGAGATCTCCTATCGAACATCAATCTTCCTGGGTAAGTGTACTTCATGAATCTCATTTTCACCTTCTAGTCTCCCCAAGTGGAATCATGTTCGAATATCAGCGCTCTAAACACCAGCAGTTCATCCTTCATTCAGCATTCTCCTTTCCCTCTCACTGCACACTCTCAGTCTCTGGACATCAGCATCGCGGGTACTGCCGTCACTGCCTCAACTACATCGGCATTAAATACATGCTCTAAAATCCACTTCGAGTCACACTGCTCCACCCTCATAAGAAGATCCTTAAAGGAGTATTGGCAATGGTCCTTGTTCTGTAGTTTAGGTCCTGGACGACTAGCCTGTTTGTCCGTGGAGTGGATTCCCTCTCTCTATGTAGGGTCTTCCGAAGGTTTCTCACTTTTTTCCCCACGGGGTTTTGTGAGTTTTCCTTGCCATGCAGGAGGGTCTGGACAGTTAGTGTCCAACTAGAAGGCCCGTGGTGATGATCCAGGATACTTTAACATTCTACAACATCTATGGACATTTTATCAACATTCATAGACTATAATTACTCCTTAAACAATCCCTCAACGACCCCCTGGTCTGAACAAATTCAAAACCTCTGCTCCCTGCATGTAACCTCTCTTCCTTTCTCTACACCCGCCACTCCTTCCGGATAGGAGCAGCCACTTGGACTGCTGCCCTGGGACTCCCTCAATCATCTCTCCAGGAGCTCGGTCCCCGGTTCTCTACCACATTCATCCGTTCTGGCAGCCCAGCGCCTCCTCTCATATAAGTACGTATGCATCTCCTGGTGGTGGCAACTCCTCATTTCCAGCATGCCGCGCACTCGAGCCAAGCTCGTGCGCGTGCCAACGCCTAGCGCTAGAGCCGAGCTCGCGCACGGACATTACGCCTCGCACTCGAGCCGAGCTCGTGCGCGTGCCAACGCCTAGCGCCAGAGCCGAGCTCGCGCACGGACATTACGCCGCGCACTTGAGCCGAGCTCGTGCGCGTGCCAACGCCTAGCGCTAGAGCCGAGCTCGCGTACGGACATTACGCCGCGCACTTGAGCCGAGCGCGTGCCAACGCCTAGCGCTAGAGCCGAGCTCGCGCCCGGGCATTACGCCGCGCACTTGAGCCGAGCTCGTGCGCGTGCCAACGCCTAGCGCCAGAGCCGAGCTCACGCACGGAAACAGTCACTCACACCATGCGCCTTCCATAAACGCAGCAACCAAGTCATGGCAAACGCATCGCTAGCCAAGCTCTCTTTTTGGGGATCATGATCTGCACCCAGGCGCAGATCTCTCCAGAGCACGGCCACAGCCGGGGCCTAAGCTCCAAACCAATAAACAAACTCAATCCATAAAATAAACAACTCTTAAACGCATCTCGTCTCTGTAGTCTCTCAAGGTTGAAATGGAGCTTAAGCGGAGGTTCAGTATGGTAGACTACCTACGTTATCACACCAGGCTTGACCACGCCTTACTCAGCCTGTCTTAATCAACTCCCCGCAGCCGTGTCAATCAAGCCAGCGTTTAAGAGCAAAGCAGAGCACAGCTCACCAAACGGACTTCAAGCTGCAACCACCTCCTCCCCACCTCCGCCTCAGGATTTCTTCACTCTCACATTCACCTTGCCTTGTTGCCACCACCAGTGTCTAGGCCCCGGGGGATCATGATCTGCACCCAGGCGCAGATCTCTTCAGAGCACGGCCACAGCCGGGGCCTAAGCTCCAAACCAATAAACAAACTCAATCCATAAAATAAACAACTCTTAAACGCATCTTGTCTCTGTAGTTCTCTCCAGGTTTAAATACATAAATGGATATGGATTATTGTTTCATTTGAATCAATAAAATGTATGCAATCAACCACTTAAATAATGAAATAGTACTACCAGCTCTGTACCTGACAAAGTTGTTATATATGAAGAAATTAAGGTCTTATGACTGATAAATTAGCTCAGCGTGATGAGCTCTACCGTTTTGGCGGCTGGGGTTCAATTCCCTCATAGCCCATCAATAAGATAACATTTTAGAAATTGCCAAATCTAAGGAGGAAAATAAACGTAAAATGTTTAAAAACATTTAATAAATATGTATCTCATAATTATTGCATTTCTGTGCCCATTATATTTTTGAAATAAGATTGCAACATGTTTTGTACTTGATAAAAAATACATAAAAACCTTTTTGCAAGTGTGTATAACAAAAATATTAACAACAATGTTGCATACATTTCAATACATATTGGATAAAAGTCAATCAAAATGAACTAATGCATCATATATTTAGTTTTGGGCTTTTGTAACTCAGTTGGTTTGGTTATATTGACCTTTCAGCAGAACTGAGTTAGAGTAACTCACTTCATTTAGTAAGATGTACTGTTGGGTTTTACAGTGTAGTTGGTCCTCCATCTCCGACGTCCACCGGACTTTCTGGTGCTGCCGCTGACTGTTATGATTCTTTTCTGGTGTTTCCTCGCCGCCTCGTCACCTGGTCTTCTGATTGGCTACACGCCGCAGTCCACTGGCAGCGTGCTCGTCTGTCCCCGACACCACACATGAAGAGAAATCAGGCCAAAACAATCCAACATGTTGGATATCCCTGAGATCGGAGCAGTCCCAAAGTCCTTCTGAGCGACGCAGTCTGAACACACCACACATGGAAAATCCATCAGATTATTTTTACAAATATCAGAGCGTTCTTAAGATTGTCGTTAGGGGTAAATCAGGTCTTAAATCGGCCTAATTATCCTGCCATGTGCACCAGGCTTAACTGTTTCGCTTCAGCTTGTTGTTGAACAGGTTCTAAAACTGTCACAAAATCTAGTGAAAAAGTGATTTCAAATAAAAAGAAAATATATAAAATAAAATATCAATAAATCTGTTTAATGTAAAAAAAAGTCTAAATGTTTCTTTTTCAATAAAACCTCAAACCGATGATGAAACCTTTGATTTCTTCAAAAGTCACTTTGTAATTAAGTAACAAACACTGACCTCAGTTTGTTCTGAAGAAACATTAAAAACATTAAAAACTGAGTCTTTCTATAGATTTGTTTTCAGTCACTTTTCTTTTCATGTTTTTATCGTTTCTCTTTCGTGCTCATTACATCATGTTTTCTTTATTCAGGTTGGAGCGCTGTGGTTTGTCAGAGATCAGCTGTTCCTCTGTGGCCTCAGCTCTGGAGTCCAACCCCTCACATCTCACAGACCTGTACCTGAGGGGGAACAATCTGTCTGATTCTGATGTGAAGAAGCTCCTGGAACTCCAACAGAGTCCTCACTGTCGACTGCAGACTCTAAAGTGAGTAGTGACTTCTTGGTTCTGTTTTGAGCTCGGAGCAAGTGGCTCAGATGTGACTGTGTTCTAAACCCGAGGCGTGTGCAGTCGAGCCTCTTCCACACTTCATACACAACATGAGGTCATCAGTGCTTTTCATATTAGATAAACCAGACTCTGTATCCTGTGTCTCTGTATCCTGTGCCTCTGTATCCTGTGTCTCTGTATCCTGTGTCTCTGTATCCTGTGTCTCTGTATCCTGTGTCTCTGTATCCTGTGCCTCTGTATCCTGTGTCTCTGTATCCTGTGCCTCTGTATCCTGTGCCTCTGTATCCTGTGTCTCTGTATCCTGTGTCTCTGTATCCTGTGCCTCTGTATCCTGTGTCTCTGTATCCTGTGCCTCTGTATCCTGTGTCTCTGTGTCTCTGTATCCTGTGTCTCTGTATCCTGTGTCTCTCTATCCTGTGTCTCTGTATCCTGTGCCTCTGTATCCTGTGTCTCTGTATCCTGTATCCTGTGTCTCTGTATCCTGTGTCTCTGTATCCTGTGTCTCTGTATCCTGTGCCTCTGTATCCTGTGCCTCTGTATCCTGTGTCTCTGTATCCTGTGTCTCTGTATCCTGTGTCTCTGTATCCTGTGTCTCTGTATCCTGTGTCTCTGTATCCTGTGTCTCTGTATCCTGTGCCTCTGTATCCTGTGCCTCTGTATCCTGTGCCTCTGTATCCTGTGCCTCTATATCCTGTGTCTCTGTATCCTGTGCCTCTGTATCCTGTGCCTCTGTATCCTGTGTCTCTATATCCTGTTCTCTGTATCCTGTGCCTCTGTATCCTGTGCCTCTGTATCCTGTGTCTCTGTATCCTGTGTCTCTGTATCCTGTGTCTCTGTATCCTGTGTCTCTGTATCCTGTGTCTCTGTATCCTGTGTCTCTGTATCCTGTGTCTCTGTATCCTGTGCCTCTGTATCCTGTGCCTCTGTATCCTGTGTCTCTGTATCCTGTGCCTCTGTATCCTGTGTCTCTGTATCCTGTGACTCTGTATCCTGTGACTCTGTATCCTGTGCCTCTGTATCCTGTGTCTCTGTATCCTGTGTCTCTGTATCCTGTGCCTCTGTATCCTGTGTCTCTGTATCCTGTGTCTCTGTATCCTGTGTCTCTGTATCCTGTGTCTCTGTATCCTGTGCCTCTGTATCCTGTGCCTCTGTATCCTGTGTCTCTGTATCCTGTGTCTCTGTATCCTGTGCCTCTGTATCCTGTGTCTCTGTATCCTGTGCCTCTGTATCCTGTGCCTCTGTATCCTGTGTCTCTGTATCCTGTGCCTCTGTATCCTGTGTCTCTGTATCCTGTGTCTCTGTATCCTGTGTCTCTGTATCCTGTGTCTGTGTCTCTGTATCCTGTGTCTCTGTATCCTGTGCCTCTGTATCCTGTGTCTCTGTATCCTGTGTCTGTGTCTCTGTATCCTGTGTCTCTGTATCCTGTGTCTCTGTATCCTGTGTCTCTGTATCCTGTGTCTCTGTATCCTGTGTCTCTGTATCCTGTGCCTCTGTATCCTGTGCCTCTGTATCCTGTGTCTCTGTATCCTGTGTCTCTGTATCCTGTGTCTCTGTATCCTGTGTCTCTGTATCCTGTGTCTCTGTATCCTGTGTCTCTGTATCCTGTGCCTCTGTATCCTGTGCCTCTGTATCCTGTGCCTCTGTATCCTGTGCCTCTGTATCCTGTGTCTCTGTATCCTGTGCCTCTGTATCCTGTGCCTCTGTATCCTGTGTCTCTATATCCTGTTTCTCTGTATCCTGTGCCTCTGTATCCTGTGCCTCTGTATCCTGTGTCTCTGTATCCTGTGTCTCTGTATCCTGTGTCTCTGTATCCTGTGTCTCTGTATCCTGTGTCTCTGTATCCTGTGCCTCTGTATCCTGTGTCTCTGTATCCTGTGCCTCTGTATCCTGTGCCTCTGTATCCTGTGTCTCTGTATCCTGTGTCTCTGTATCCTGTGACTCTGTATCCTGTGACTCTGTATCCTGTGCCTCTGTATCCTGTGCCTCTGTATCCTGTGTCTCTGTATCCTGTGCCTCTGTATCCTGTGTCTCTGTATCCTGTGCCTCTGTATCCTGTGTCTCTGTATCCTGTGCCTCTGTATCCTGTGTCTCTGTATCCTGTGTCTCTATATCCTGTGCCTCTATCCCGTGTCTCTGTATCCTGTGCCTCTGTATCCTGTGCCTCTGTATCCTGTGCCTCTGTATCCTGTCTCTGTATCCTGTGCCTCTGTATCCTGTGTCTCTGTATCCTGTGTCTCTGTATCCTGTGTCTCTGTATCCTGTGTCTGTGTCTCTGTATCCTGTGTCTCTGTATCCTGTGTCTCTGTATCCTGTGTCTCTGTATCCTGTGCCTCTGTATCCTGTGTCTCTGTATCCTGTGTCTCTGTATCCTGTGTCTCTGTATCCTGTGTCTCTGTATCCTGTGTCTCTGTATCCTGTGTCTCTGTATCCTGTGCCTCTGTATCCTGTGCCTCTGTATCCTGTGTCTCTGTATCCTGTGTCTCTGTATCCTGTGTCTCTGTATCCTGTGCCTCTGTATCCTGTGCCTCTGTATCCTGTGTCTCTGTATCCTGTGCCTCTGTATCCTGTGTCTCTGTATCCTGTGCCTCTGTATCCTGTGTCTCTGTATCCTGTGTCTGTGTATCCTGTGCCTCTGTATCCTGTGTCTCTGTATCCTGTGTCTCTGTATCCTGTGCCTCTGTATCCTGTGTCTCTGTATCCTGTGTCTCTGTATCCTGTGCCTCTGTATCCTGTGTCTCTGTATCCTGTGTCTCTGTATCCTGTGCCTCTGTATCCTGTGTCTCTGTATCCTGTGTCTCTGTATCCTGTGCCTCTGTATCCTGTGCCTCTGTATCCTGTGCCTCTGTATCCTGTGTCTGTGTCTCTGTATCCTGTGTCTCTGTATCCTGTGTCTCTGTATCCTGTGCCTCTGTACCCTGTGTCTCTGTATCCTGTGTCTCTGCATCCTGTGTCTCTGTATCCTGTGTCTCTATCCTGTGCCTCTGTATCCTGTGCCTCTGTATCCTGTGTCTCTGTATCCTGTGTCTGTGTATCCTGTGCCTCTGTATCCTGTGCCTCTGTATCCTGTGTCTCTGTATCCTGTGTCTCTATATCCTGTGCCTCTGTATCCTGTGTCTCTGTATCCTGTGTCTCTGTATCCTGTGTCTCTGTATCCTGTGTCTCTGTATCCTGTGCCTCTGTATCCTGTGTCTCTGTATCCTGTGCCTCTGTATCCTGTGCCTCTGTATCCTGTGCCTCTGTATCCTGTGCCTCTGTATCCTGTCTCTGTATCCTGTGCCTCTGTATCCTGTGTCTCTGTATCCTGTGTCTCTGTATCCTGTGTCTCTGTATCCTGTGCCTCTGTATCCTGGTGTCTCTGTATCCTGTGCCTCTGTATCCTGTGTCTCTGTATCCTGTGTCTCTGTATCCTGTGTCTCTGTATCCTGTGTCTCTGTATCCTGTGTCTCTGTATCCTGTGCCTCTGTATCCTGTGCCTCTGTATCCTGTGCCTCTGTATCCTGTGTCTCTGTATCCTGTGTCTCTGTATCCTGTGCCTCTGTATCCTGTGCCTCTGTATCCTGTGCCTCTGTATCCTGTGCCTCTGTATCCTCTGTCTCTGTATCCTGTGTCTCTGTATCCTGTGCCTCTGTATCCTGTGTCTCTGTATCCTGTGCCTCTGTATCCTGTGTCTCTGTATCCTGTGTCTCTGTATCCTGTGTCTCTGTATCCTGTGTCTCTGTATCCTGTGTCTCTGTATCCTGTGCCTCTGTATCCTGTGTCTCTGTATCCTGTGCCTCTGTATCCTGTGCCTCTGTATCCTGTGCCTCTGTATCCTGTGTCTCTGTATCCTGTGTCTCTGTATCCTGTGCCTCTGTATCCTGTGCCTCTGTATCCTGTGTCTCTGTATCCTGTGTCTCTGTATCCTGTGTCTCTGTATCCTGTGTCTCTGTATCCTGTGTCTGTGTCTCTGTATCCTGTGCCTCTGTATCCTGTGCCTCTGTATCCTGTGTCTCTGTATCCTGTGTCTCTGTATCCTGTGTCTCTGTATCCTGTGTCTCTGTATCCTGTGCCTCTGTATCCTGTGTCTCTGTATCCTGTGTCTCTGTATCCTGTGGTTGGACTGATCTCTTCTTCTTCACAGGTATTAATAATAATCTGCAGCTGCTGCTCAGAGGAAACTGACGACATGGAACAGAAACATCTGCTGTCTACGAACTGTAATCATCTATAATCTATATCTATAATCTATATCTATAATCTATATCTATAATCTATATCTATAATCTATATCTATAATCTATATCTATAATCTGTATCTATAATCTATATCTATATCTATATCTATAATCTATATCTATATATCTATAATCTATATCTATAATCTATATCTATAATCTATATCTATAATCTATATCTATAATCTATATCTATAATCTATATCTATAATCTATATCTATAATATATATCTATAATCTATATCTATAATCTGTATCTATAATCTGTATCTATAATCTATAATCTATATCTATAATCTGTATCTATAATCTATAATCTATAATCTATATCTATAATCTATAATCTATATCTGTAATCCGTATCTATAATCTATATCTATAATCTATATCTATAATCTATATCTGTAATCCGTATCTATAATCTATATCTATAATCTATATCTATCTAAATAATCTTCACACTTTTGGGTTCAAATGGTTGGATTATGATATTGTTTGTATTTACTTTAAATCCACCCTGTGTCATTTTTACAGTTGCTCCAAATAAAAAACATGTTAAATAATAATAAATGTGACCTTTTTAAGAATATTTATCTCCACCATGTTTTTTAATTGTTTTCATAAACTTAGAATTTAACTTATAAACAGTGTTGGGCACGTTACTTTGAAAAAGTAATTAGTTATAGTTACTTTTTGGGAGAAGTAACTAGTAACTGAGTTACTAACGGAGTTACTCCACTATAAAAGTAAGTAAGTTTTATTTATATAGCGCCTTTCACAGACCAGAGTCTCAAAGCAGTTTACAATTGTTATTTTTTGGGCATTTGTCTCTCACTCCACACAGAGATGGGAGCGGGGTCGCTGAACAGGAGGCACATGCCAGAACTATTGTACATATTTTTAGTGGTAGGGGAAACCGGAGTACCCGGAGGAAACCTACGCAGACACAGGGAGAACATGCAAACTCCACTCAGAAAGGCCCTGGTCCAGCCGGGATTCGAACCCAGGACCTTCTTGCTGAGAGGCGAGAGTGCTATCCACTCAGCCACCGTGCCGCCCCTTAAAAGTAACTAGTTACCTTTAACCTTTAACCTTTAACCTCAGTGAGTCTGAAATAGTGGTGATATTTCCATCTAGAAAAGTGTGTTTTTCTGCTGAAGTCCTGTTCAGTCTCCATCTGTCTCTGTGTAAGCACTAAACACCAACACCCGCCACTGTGAATGTGGAAACACCAAGCACTGACTTCAGCCCAACATATATATGATATATATATATACATATATCATATAAATCAACTGGACCAAGAGAGCGGCGTATTCACACTTTGTTTGGCTACAGCAGAATATGTTTCATGCATTGTTTGTTCAAACAAAACGCAAAACTATGAGTTATGGGTCTTACCTTATAAATGACCTGCACAGTCCACTTCGGTTCAGACCAGTTCTGTGTTTAAGTCCAGATAATAGTTTGAGCGTAGATATGTAATCCTCCGTTTGGAAATGAGTCCAATGAGTTTTAAAAAGTAAAACAAAACGCGTGTGTCCTCCATAAACTCCTCTGTTTTGCTGCAGCCGGCTGCATCCAATTTCTAAAATCAACCGTCTTACACTTCACCTCTTTCTTATCATTCCTATAGTCATTGAAAAATTACCCTAAGTGCATTTTAAATGATCTTAAAATGTGTTATATGTATGTTAGCCAAACCTGCTGCTGGAGCAAGAGAGCAAGATGGCGCCGGGTCAGGGCGCCTCAGTAAGAGCTCTGGTGTGCACTGTCTGTTCTATGTTGTTTATATTCGTCTGTGATACACTTGCCACCGTGAAGTACGACCCAGAGACACTTCTCTACATTCGGGACCGAGCTTGCGGAGTATCGCAGGTCTTACCCGAACTGAGGTGCTTGGACTTCATTGAGTGCCCCACTCGTGAGGCCCGTCAGACATGGCAGGCGGGCCGCGGCAATGGCCGCGAACAGAGCGGGGGGACTGGGCGTCTCCACCGTGCTCTTCGCGGTGTGGAGCTGGGTACCGGGAGCCGACGTAGGAGGCGCAGACACCGGGGAAAACGAGGCGGTCTGCTCGTTCGTAGCCGCTCCTCCAGGACCGCTCTGCCCTCCATCTACCTGGCCAACGTCCAGTCTCTGCCCTCCATCTACCTGGCCAACGTCCAGTCTCTGCCCAACAAGACGGACGAGCTCCTGTGTCGGGTCCAGAGCCAGCGCGAGGCCCGGGACTGTGTTCTGTCTCAGCGAGACGTGGCTCCACTCGAACGTCCCGGACTCTGCTGTTCAGCCCCCGGGATTCACCGCTCACCGCTCGGACAGAGTGAAGGAGACCACGGGCAAGGCCAGAGGCGGAGGTGTGTGCTTTTTAATTAATCAGCGCTGGTGCACGGACACTCGAGTCGTGAACCAAACATGTACTGCCAATCTGGAATGCCTGGTCTTAAGCTGTCGCCCTTTTTATCTTCCCCGTGAGTTTTCAGTGATATTTGTATGTGCTGTTTACATTCACCCACGTGTGGATTACAAAGTAGCCCTACAGGATCTGAGCGAGATCCTTCACAAACATGAGTCTGCTCATCCTAACGCAGTCATCATTGTTGCTGGGATTTCAATAAATGTAATTTAAAGACTGTACTCCCGAACTTTTACCAACATGTGACTCGAGCTACAAGAGGAGCACATGTTCTGGATCACTGCTACAGCAATGTGAAGGGAGCTTACAGGTCCAGTCTCAGACCTCCTTTTGGAAAGTCTGACCACTCCTCTGTTCTCCTTCTTCCTTCGTATACTCAGAGGAGCAGGGAACATAAACCAACCTCTCGCACTGTGCAGTGTTGGTCTGCGGAGGCTAGCATGAAGCTACAAGGTTGTTTTGATGCTACGGACTGGTCTGTGTTTCAGTCAGAGGACGTCAATGAATTCTGTGACGCTGTGTCTGGATACATACGCTTCTGTATTGACTGTTGTGTCCCACAGAAGGTCATTAAAGAACATTTTAGTCAAAACCCTTGGATGAACGCGGAAGTGAAACTGAAACTTCATGAGCGTGCGTTGGCGTTTCAATCAAATGATACAGTTGCCTATAAGCTATCCTGTTACTCATTGAAACGTTCTATTAAATCTGCAAAGCGCAGTTACGGGGACAGGTTAAAGAGTTATTTTGAGGAAGATGACCCTCGGCGCATGTGGAACGGTATTAAAGCCATCACATCGTGGAAACCTAGCGGAGGAGGAGGTGATGGAGGAGGTGATGGAGGAGGTGATGGAGGGGGTGATGAGGAGGTGATGGAGGAGGTGATGAGGAGGTGATGGAGGTGATGGAGGGGGTGATGGAGGAGGTGATGGAGGGGGTGATGAGGAGGTGATGGAGGAGGTGATGAGGAGGTGATGGAGGTGATGGAGGAGGTGATGGAGGAGGTGATGGAGGAGGTGATGGAGGAGGTGATGGAGGAGGTGATGGAGGAGGTGATGGAGGAGGTGATGGAGGAGGTGATGGAGGAGGTGATGGAGGAGGAGATGGAGGAGGTGATGGAGGAGGTGATGGAGGAGGTGATGGAGGAGGTGATGGAGGAGGTGATGAGGAGGTGATGGAGGAGGTGATGGAGGAGGTGATGGAGGAGGTGATGGAGGAGGTGATGAGGAGGTGATGGAGGAGGTGATGGAGGAGGTGCTGATGAGGAGGTGATGGAGGAGGTGAGGATGGAGGTGATGGAGGAGGTGATGCAGGAGGTGATGAAGGAGGTGATGGAAGAGGTGATGGAGGAGGTGAGGATGGAGGTGATGGAGGAGGTGATGGAGGAGGTGAGGATGGAGGAGGTGATGGAGGAGGTGATGGAGGAGGTGATGGAGGAGGTGATGGAGGAGGTGATGGAGGAGGTGATGGAGGAGGTGATGAGGAGGTGCTGGAGGAGGTGATGAGGAGGTGCTGGAGGAGGTGATGCAGGAGGTGATGGAGGAGGAGATGGAGGAGGTGCTGGAGGAGGTGAGGATGGAGGTGATGGAGGAGGTGATGGAGGAGTTGATGCAGGAGGTGATGAAGGAGGTGATGGAAGAGGTGATGGAGGAGGTGAGGATGGAGGTGATGGAGGAGGTGAGGATGGAGGTGAGGATGGAGGTGATGGAGGAGGTGATGGACGAGGTGATGGAGGAGGTGAGGATGGAGGTGATGGAGGAGGTGAGGATGGAGGTGATGATGGAGGTGATGGAGGAGGTGATGGAGGAGGTGATGCAGGAGGTGATGGAGGAGGTGATGGAGGAGGTGATGAGGAGGTGATGGAGGAGGTGCTGGAGGAGGTGATGGAGGAGGTGATGGAGGAGGTGATGGAGGAGGTGATGGAGGTGATGGAGGAGGTGATGGAGGAGGGGATGGAGGAGGTGATGGAGGAGGTGATGGAGGAGGTGATGGAGTAGGTGATGGAGGAGGTGATGGAGGAGGTGATGAGGAGGTGATGAGGAGGAGATGGAGGAGGTGCTGGAGGAGGTGATGAGGAGGTGATGGAGGAGGGGATGAGGAGGTGATGGAGGAGGTGAGGATGGAGGTGCTGGAGGAGGTGATGGAGGAGTTGATGGAGGAGGTGATGGAGGAGGTGATGGAGGAGGTGCTGGAGGAGGTGATGAGGAGGTGATGGAGGAGGTGATGGAGGAGGTGCTGGAGGAGGCGATGAGGAGGTGATGGAGGAGGTGAGGATGGAGGTGATGGAGGAGGTGATGCAGGAGGTGATGGAGGAGGTGATGCAGGAGGTGATGGAAGAGGTGAGGATGGAGGAGGTGATGGAGTAGGTGAGAATGGAGGTGAGGATGGAGGTGATGGAGGAGGTGATGGAGGAGGTGATGGAGCAGGTGCTGGAGGAGGTGATGAGGAGGTGATGAGGAGGTGATGGAGGAGGTGATGCAGGAGGTGATGGAGGAGGTGATGGAAGAGGTGATGGAGGAGGTGATGGAGGAGGTGATGGAGGAGGTGAGGATGGAGGTGATGGAGGAGGTGAGGATGGAGGTGATGGAGGAGGTGAGGATGGAGGTGATGATGGAGGAGGTGGAGGAGGTGATGGAGGAGGTGATGGAGGAGGTGAGGGGAGGAGGTGATGAGGAGGTGATGAGGAGGTGATGGAGGAGGTGATGGAGGAGGTGAGGATGGAGGTGATGGAGGAGGTGATGGAGGAGGTGATGAGGAGGTGATGGAGGAGGTGATGGAGGAGGTGTGAGGAGGAGGTGATGGAGGAGGTGATGGAGGAGGTGATGGAGGAGGGATGATGGAGGTGATGGAGGAGGTGATGCAGGAGGTGATGGAGGAGGTGATGGAGGAGGTGATGAGGAGGTGATGGAGGAGGTGATGGAGGAGGTGATGGAGGAGGTGATGGAAGAAGTGATGGAGGAGGTGACGGAGGAGGTGATGGAGGAGGTGAGGATGGAGGTGAGGATGGAGGTGATGGAGGAGGTGATGGAGGAGGTGATGGAGGAGGTGATGAGGAGGTGATGGAGGAGGTGATGCAGGAGGTGATGGAGGAGGTGATGGAAGAGGTGATGGAGGAGGTGATGGAGGAGGTGAGGATGGAGGTGATGGAGGAGGTGAGGATGGAGGTGATGGAGGAGGTGAGGATGGAGGTGAGGATGGAGGTGATGGAGGAGGTGAGGATGGAGGTGATGGAGGAGGTGATGCAGGAGGTGATGGAGGAGGTGATGGAGGAGGTGCTGGAGGAGGTGATGGTGGAGGTGATGGAGGAGGTGATGGAGGAGGTGATGAGGAGGTGATGGAGGAGGTGATGGAGAAGGTGATGGAGGAGGTGATGGAGGAGGTGATGGAGGTGATGGAGGAGGTGAGAATGGAGGTGATGGAGGAGGTGATGGAGGTGATGGAGGAGGTGCTGGAGGAGGTGATGGAGGAGGTGATGGAGGTGATGGAGGAGGTGATGGAGGAGGTGATGGAGGAGGTGATGGAGGAGGTGAGGATGGAGGTGAGGATGGAGGTGATGGAGGAGGTGATGGAGGAGGTGAGGATGGAGGTGATGGAGGAGGTGTTGGAGGAGGTGATGGAGGAGGTGAGGATGGAGGTGATGGAGGAGGTGATGGAGGAGGTGCTGGAGGAGGTGATGGAGGAGGTGAGGATGGAGGTGAGGATGGAGGTGATGGAGGAGGTGATGGAGGAGGTGATGGAGGAGGTGATGGAGGAGGTGATGGAGGAGGTGATGGAGGAGGTGATGAGGAGGTGATGGAGGAGGTGATGAGGAGGTGAGGAGGAGGTGATGCAGGAGGTGATGGAGGAGGTGATGGAGGAGGTGATGGAGGAGGTGATGGAGGAGGTGATGAGGAGGTGATGGAGGAGGTGATGGAGGAGGTGATGGAGGAGGTGATGGAGGAGGTGATGGAGGAGGTGATGGAGGAGGTGATGGAGGAGGTGATGCAGGAGGTGATGGAGGAGGTGATGGAGGAGGTGATGGAGGAGGTGATGGAGGAGGTGATGGAGGAGGTGATGGAGGAGGTGATGGAGGAGGTGATGGTGGAGGTGATGGAGGAGGTGATGGAGGAGGTGATGGAGGAGGTGATGAGGAGGTGATGGAGGAGGTGAGGATGGACTCGATGATGGCCGTGTAGAACTGCAGCTTGGCTTTCCTGAGCTGCCGCAGGAAGTACATCCTCTGCTGGGCCTTCTTGATTGATGGAGGAGGTGATGGAGGAGGTGATGGAGGAAGTACATCCTCTGCTGGGCCTTCTTGATGAGGAGCTGATGGTCGCTCCCACTTGAGGTCCTGGGTGATGGTGGTGCCCAGGAAACGGAAGGACTCCACAGAGGTGATGGAGGAGGTGATGGAGGAGGTGATGGAGGAGGTGATGGTGGTGCCCAGGAAACGGAAGGACTCCACAGAGGTGATGGGGGAGTCCATCACGGAGGGTGGGGGCGGGGGGACAGTGCTCTTCCTGAAGTCCACAATCATCTCCACTGTCTTCTGGGCGTTCAGCTCCAGGTTGTTACCACTGCACCAGGACACCAGCCGGTCCACCTCCCTCCTGTAGGAGACACCAGGACACCAGCCGGTCCACCTCCCTCCTGTAGGAGACACCAGGACACCAGCCGGTCCACCTCCCTCCTGTAGGAGACACCAGGACACCAGCCGGTCCACCTCCCTCCTGTAGGAGACACCAGCACACCAGCCGGTCCACCTCCCTCCTGTAGGAGACACCAGGACACCAGCCGGTCCACCTCCTCCTGTAGGAGACACCAGGACACCAGCCGGTCCACCTCCCTCCTGTAGGAGACACCAGGACACCAGCCGGTCCACCTCCCTCCTGTAGGAGACACCAGGACACCAGCCGGTCCACCTCCCTCCTGTAGGAGACACCAGGACACCAGCCAGTCCACCTCCCTCCTGTAGGAGACACCAGGACAGCAGCCGGTCCACCTCCCTCCTGTAGGAGACACCAGGACACCAGCCGATCCACCTCCCTCCTGTAGGAGACACCAGGACACCAGCCGGTCCACCTCCCTCCTGTAGGAGACACCAGGACACCAGCCGGTCCACCTCCCTCCTGTAGGAGACACCAGGACACCAGCCGATCCACCTCCCTCCTGTAGGAGACACCAGGACACCAGCCGGTCCACCTCCCTCCTGTAGGAGACACCAGGACACCAGCCGGTCCACCTCCCTCCTGTAGGAGACACCAGGACACCAGCCGGTCCACCTCCCTCCTGTAGGAGACACCAGGACACCAGCCGGTCCACCTCCCTCCTGTAGGAGACACCAGGACACCAGCCGGTCCACCTCCCTCCTGTAGGAGACACCAGGACACCAGCCGGTCCACCTCCCTCCTGTAGGAGACACCAGGACACCAGCCGGTCCACCTCCCTCCTGTAGGAGACACCAGGACACCAGCCGGTCCACCTCCCTCCTGTAGGAGACACCAGGACACCAGCCAGTCCACCTCCCTCCTGTAGGAGACACCAGGACAGCAGCCGGTCCACCTCCCTCCTGTAGGAGACACCAGGACACCAGCCGGTCCACCTCCCTCCTGTAGGAGACACCAGGACACCAGCCGGTCCACCTCCCTCCTGTAGGAGACACCAGGACACCAGCCGGTCCACCTCCCTCCTGTAGGAGACACCAGGACACCAGCCGGTCCACCTCCCTCCTGTAGGAGACACCAGGACACCAGCCGGTCCACCTCCCTCCTGTAGGAGACACCAGGACACCAGCCAGTCCACCTCCCTCCTGTAGGAGACACCAGGACAGCAGCCGGTCCACCTCCCTCCTGTAGGAGACACCAGGACACCAGCCGGTCCACCTCCCTCCTGTAGGAGACACCAGGACACCAGCCGGTCCACCTCCCTCCTGTAGGAGACACCAGGACACCAGCCGGTCCACCTCCCTCCTGTAGGAGACACCAGGACACCAGCCGGTCCACCTCCCTCCTGTAGGAGACACCAGGACACCAGCCGGTCCACCTCCCTCCTGTAGGAGACACCAGGACACCAGCCAGTCCACCTCCCTCCTGTAGGAGACACCAGGACAGCAGCCGGTCCACCTCCCTCCTGTAGGAGACACCAGGACACCAGCCGGTCCACCTCCCTCCTGTAGGAGACACCAGGACACCAGCCGGTCCACCTCCCTCCTGTAGGAGACACCAGGACACCAGCCGGTCCACCTCCCTCCTGTAGGAGACACCAGGACACCAGCCGGTCCACCTCCCTCCTGTAGGAGACACCAGGACACCAGCCGGTCCACCTCCTCCTGTAGGAGACACCAGGACACCAGCCGGTCCACCTCCCTCCTGTAGGAGACACCAGGACACCAGCCGGTCCACCTCCCTCCTGTAGGAGACACCAGGACACCAGCCAGTCCACCTCCCTCCTGTAGGAGACACCAGGACAGCAGCCGGTCCACCTCCCTCCTGTAGGAGACACCAGGACACCAGCCGATCCACCTCCCTCCTGTAGGAGACACCAGGACACCAGCCGGTCCACCTCCCTCCTGTAGGAGACACCAGGACACCAGCCGATCCACCTCCCTCCTGTAGGAGACACCAGGACACCAGCCGGTCCACCTCCCTCCTGTAGGAGACACCAGGACACCAGCCGGTCCACCTCCCTCCTGTAGGAGACACCAGGACACCAGCCGGTCCACCTCCCTCCTGTAGGAGACACCAGGACACCAGCCGGTCCACCTCCCTCCTGTAGGAGACACCAGGACACCAGCCGGTCCACCTCCCTCCTGTAGGAGACACCAGGACACCAGCCGGTCCACCTCCCTCCTGTAGGAGACACCAGGACACCAGCCGGTCCACCTCCCTCCTGTAGGAGACACCAGGACACCAGCCGGTCCACCTCCCTCCTGTAGGAGACACCAGGACACCAGCCAGTCCACCTCCCTCCTGTAGGAGACACCAGGACAGCAGCCGGTCCACCTCCCTCCTGTAGGAGACACCAGGACACCAGCCGATCCACCTCCCTCCTGTAGGAGACACCAGGACACCAGCCGGTCCACCTCCCTCCTGTAGGAGACACCAGGACACCAGCCGGTCCACCTCCCTCCTGTAGGCGGACTCATCGTTGTTGGAGATGAGTCCAATGAGGGTGGTGTTGTCCGTGAACTTGATCAGCTTCACGGAGTCGTGGCTGGAGGTGCAGTGGGAGGAGGTGCAGTGGGAGGAGGTGCAGTGGTTGGAGGTGCAGAGGAGGTGCAGAGGAGGTGCAGTGGTTGGTGTACAGGGAGAAGAGCAGGGGAGAAAGAACACAGCCCTGTGGGGCTCCTGTATTTATAATCCGAGAGTCTGAGACATTCTTCCCCAGACGCACTCGCTGCTTCCTGTCCGTCAGGAAGTCAGTGATCCACCTGCAGGTGGAATCGGGCACGTTGAGCTGGGAGAGCTTGTCCTGGAGCAGGGATGGCAGGATTGTGTTGAAGGCAGAGCTGAAGTCCACGAACAGGACCCTGGCGTAGGTCCCCGGGGAGTCCAGGTGCTGTAGGATGTGGTGGAGGGCCAGGTTAATGGCGTCGTCTACAGATCTGTTGGCTCTGTAGGCGAACTGCAGGGGGTCCAGGAGGGGGGAGGTGAACTGCAGGGGGTCCAGGAGGGGGGAGGTGAAGGACTTGAGATGTAAAGCTCCTTCTGACTGGAACAGTTTACCTTCATCCGCTCTGACTTCTCTGCCTCTGTTTAACACTGCTCTGGTCCAACACCTCCAGAACCAAGGCCAGTGTTACTGAGCATACACTGTGAATTCTTGTTTTGACTTTTAGTTATCTCAACCCATAATATTAAGTTAAATCAGCATGTTTTTCCCAAAAAGCTATCACAAATCGAAATCATGAATTGAAACAACTCTTCAGCAGTAAACGTAAAAATCCAATTCAAGATAACTTGTTGAGTTAATTGACTTGATTATTCTTGGTAAACACTTTTAATTGAGGACGTCATCACGTCTGCGTCACACGGAAGCTGCCTCTTCGCGGCCATGACCGCATGGTTGTAGCAGAGGTTGGGACTTCATCTACAACTTCTGTTGGGACTTTTGGCATCTTCCTCACATCTTTCTTTGGTAAGTAAACTCTTTGATCTGTTGTAGACAGCTGTATGTCTTGCAAAATAATCTAAGATATCAGCCTTAGCGATAGGCTGTGTCGTCGTGAACCTGCGAGAATGGCGGAGGTGGACCGTGTTGTTCGTGCCTTCAAAGCAATGTAAAGAGAAAAGAAAGTTTTTTGTTGATAGGTCACATAATCATACTCTAAATATCTGTGTTGGTGCTATATATGTGGGTATTCAACTTTCTATTCAATTTTTTGAGTGGGTTTGTGTTTATAGTGGGACTATTTCTTTGACGTTCGTTGTACTACGTTCAAAGATACTGTTTGTTTGGTCCTTCTTCACACACCGGGAGTGACATGTGAGCTGTGTTTACTGCATTACTGAGTTCTAACAGTACAACAGTGCCATGGCTTCGGATACGCTGTACAGATCTAATCTGTTATACTTTCCGTTACAGTCTGTTTGTCTCAGTGAATGAGATGCACACAGTGGCCGCTGATACACGGTCCCCGGGGGCCGCTGGACTACAGCACTCGCTCGGGACCAGCGGGACCCGGCTCTTCACTCACGACATGTACTTGTGTGTGTGCGGAGGCTGCTCAGGAGAGACCGGTTTCTCCAGTGGAGCCTGCGCAGGTATTGATTTATTTGCACATACGACAAAAAAAGCGATGTACAACTTTACATTTGACTGGTAGCTACTCATTTAGCAGCATAGCATGTCGCACGCTAATGTTAACCAGCAGTTTTAGACCCATCTATGAGCATTGTGCAACGTAAAGCTCATTTTGTTTTCACGTGATGGACTCATTTTAATGCCTCTTATTTTCTACCGCAGGAGTACAGCGTACACTGTCCACTGGTCGAGGCTCCTGGACGACTTGAATCAGGTCTGAACAAAATGTGTTTTATACATGGCATCTGTTCTGTTTGTTTAGCCATTCAGAATAGCTCCAGTAGTATGCTTGTTGCAAGAAATCCACATTTTACACTCTGAAGTTAATTCTATTATATTTCTTGTATAATTCACATTACAGGGGTAGCCTTTACTGCTAGATGGACAGTTTTGTTGTGGATTATCTACAATGCTTGTAAACATACGTCTTTACTCTGAGTGTCTTCTATGACTGTAAAAGTGCCGTTACCGGCGTCTGCATCAAAGCTCCGCCCACTTCTGTGTTTTTCCCCAACGCAGGACAGGACGTAAGAGACGCACATGTTTGGAATGTTACGAATGTGATTGATAACGCAGATGTGTGGATGCAAATTATTTTATAAACTGAGGAGGGGAAATATTTGGATTTAAAAAAAATAGGCATGGCACATGGACATGGCACCACAGTCAAATGACATCTGTGTTTTACTCAGTAATGTTTTACTGACACTTAGGTGACTGCACATGCGCAAACAACCGCGCTCAGTGCAGGAAAGCTAAACCACGACAAACTTGTCAGCGAGTTACCACCAATTTTCCGGACTATGCATCCCTGGCTGATTCAATTCAGTGCAAGTCATCAGAGTAAACTCGGGTAATGACAAAAAATGTACATAGGTAATTGTGTTGTGTTGTGCTATATTGGCTCATGCGGTTTTGCATGTACATAAACATACATTGTAGGTATAAAGAATGACTGGCCCTGTTCTTTGCACGTTATGTGTTGGAACAATGTAGATTACTTTAAGGTTATGTAGTGTAACCACATCTCATGTGTCCATCGCCTCCCATTTTTAGATTGAATTGGAGTTTGCGCGCCGTACATCTGTCAATCTCACGCTCATCTCTGGAATTGACCAAATAATGCACACATTTAGATTTATATGTTTTTTAAACTTCCCAAGTGTAAATCTATTCTTGATTTTAAATCAGGGCCCCCTTAATAAAAGTGAACCTTTACCTTTAAACTCATAAATGTTCCCAAAATTGCAGTGGCGTTTTTTCCAGTGAAATCTTGTACACTCCATGCACTGCTGTAATGTAAGCTTTTCAATGCTTTGAACCCATTTCAACAAATGTTGACCTTTTTCCAATTAGTGACTCAACTTGCCAACTTTTGCTTCTGTTCAGAGATTACTGTAATTGTATTCTAATGCTGTGCATATTTGTATACTTTTTGAATATGGAAATGGTTTTGGTTTCATTTATTTACATCTCCAAATCTTTTCCAATCATTACACTAATCTGCTTAGTAAAATAACTTAAGTCTAATTCAATCATTCCATGTTACATCCCCCACCTGGCCACCAACTTTTGTTTTTTTTCAATTTGACCTAATGTTTACCTCTTTCTAAAACTCAATCTGCAGAATTAAATGTTTATATCCAGGATTAGTCGACCTAAATGAATCAAATTAGCAGCAGCCGTTGATCATAAACCCAAGTTCTCTAAGTAAATGGTTGTCCTCAGTAATATCAGTAATAGAAACTCTTAACTACCGTCTTTACAGTTGTGGGGGAAATTTAATCCAGATTACATAATGCTTTTCAGTTTGAGGATTTATAATATTTTTTTCTTTCTTTCTAGGAGAACTCTTGACAACTCACTCTTTTAAGAGGGCCGTCCTTCTACTTGGACTTCCACATTTCTTCGGGGACGATTGTTCTTCATTTGTTAAAGCTGTAGAGGTAAGATTTCAACATCTACGTCTAAACTTTGATCTATATAATATTAACATGTATTTTTATTTGATCAAAGGGCATATCATAAAGGAATAGGCCCCGTGTTTTACAGACTGACACATGTTCTTACCTCAGAACTGATATGTACTGTGTGGTCTGGTGAGGCGTAATAACACGAGGAGCACTACGTCCACGCACTAACTCCTAAAGACTTCTCTCCCGCTCTGCTTGCTTCTATTGACGGAAGTTTGTGCTCCGTTTGCATGACAGAGCGCACGGACAAAGACCAGACAGGTACATATCAACTAGTCTAAGGTAAGTCCATATGTCAGTATGTAAAAACGGTGGCCTATTCCTTTAGAGGATTTGTATACATTTTAACCTATTTCAGCTTTGACTGAAGGTCCAGATCTATTTTAAGTTTGAATAAAAACTGCAGACTCTAAATTATGAAGAAAAAACAAACGTGCCCCCTCGCTATGCCTAAAGAGCCACAATCGGCCCTCACAAGACACAGATGTGGGCATATTACTTTAAGCAATCTTTAAAGGCATACGTACATGCATAATTAGTAATTTGCCTCCACCAAGTGAGCTCAGTTCGGGTTCAAACTCATGTTTGGACTTTTGTCCTTTTTTGATATGAATGCATACATTTGTAATTTTATGTTACAGACCGCTGATGAGAGAATTACAAAGAGATCAAAGTGGGGCCTACTTCTGAAGAGGTCTGAATGTGTCCGTCGTGCTGAAGGAATCAGTGACTGACAGATCTTGGTGATATTTGCACAGCCATGGCAATGCTCATGGGGTTTACAGTTTGAACATGGACTATCCCAGAGAAATGAGGTACACGTTGGAAAGCTTTCAGAAACAGAGGTGGACATTGTTCTTCACTAGTTCATGGTGTGAGGAAAATGTAACATCTTCCGACCCATGATTGTATGTAGTAGTTGTGATCACCCCTTTTGATTTATGAAATGAATTGTGCCAACAAATCAAGAACATTCTCAAAAGCTCAGTTTAAATCTGGGGATAACACATTTTGTTAGATATTTTTCAAGAACACAACTTTTTCAGTTGTGAGAGTGAGGATGGTCCTTGTGTGTGAAAACAAGTTGCGTGGATTTTATTGTGGAGTTAAAATCGTTTTCTGAATGAATATACCATTTAATTCTGGGGTAGATACAGCTGTCAGTCATAAATGTTTGGATAAAAAAAAATATTTGATTAGAGATCCATTTAAAGCTATACTAAAGCTAGCCCTAATTGGATGTAATTGAAAACTCACATTATTTAAAGGGTAATTTTATCCTTTTGTCTGAGTTTGAAATGAAACCATGTGTATGTTTTAATGAGGGCTGATGGACAAGGGCCAGGGTTTAAAAAAAAGTATTGGGTTAGTTTTAAGTTTATTTTGAAGCTAATGCTATTTTTAAGCTTAAAACATATATATTTACATTGTAAAAGTTTGGACTGAATTGTTCATTTAACTTATTGATTTTATTTGAGTTTGTTGAATAATCTTGAATAACATTCAGTATGATTAAGTCGGTGGCAATAAAAATGGTCTTTCCAGCTAAATGTCTTGTAAATTGTTAATAGGGTAAAATGGATTGTGTAAAGTAACAAACCAGTATGTAAAACGATTAAAAATAACCATTTGTTTTAACTTAAACATTCAATTCCAAGGGCTGCCTTAAAATGTTGATTCCAAACAATTAAAATTGTATAGTGTAATTCAATTGCTTTATTTCAGTTGAGTAGAATAAGGGAAAGTCGTTGACTCAACTTTCTCAAGCTTGCTCAGTTAACAACGTTCCCTTATTCTACTCAACTGAAATAAAGCAATTGAATTGATTCGTATTATCAAGTACTATAAATTAATTACATAAGTTTAATAAACACAGGAAAATAACTTGATTACACTATACAATTCTAATTGTTTGGAATCAACATTTTAAGGCAACCCTTGGAATTGAATTTTTAAATTGAAGGGGCTATTGCAGTTTACAGTGCAGTCAAAAAATATATATGTAGTAGTGCAGAGTTATATACTGTACAGTTAAATAGTGCAGGATAAAAAGTATATAAGTAAAGTGACATTGTTCTGTGACATCCTGAAGTTGCAGTATTGCACATTGCACATGATTTAAGAATTTACTTAATTACAGATGAATGAAATTTACAGGCTCAGCAGTTCTAATTGTACAGTCTGTACAGACTGTACAGTACCCCTTCTACAGGGGTTGGGGGTTGAAAAGGGGTTGGAAGAAGCAGTTATATTTTGGTGATTAATCAATCAATAGAATTAAATCTTTAAGATTATATTTTCGAGATGGACTCCAGGATGGACCCCCATGTTTCCACTTTGGTCGTGACTCATTGGGATACCAAATAAACCACATTCTGACTAATTTTATAAAAGAAAAAACATGACTTTGGGTTGACCAGAGTCTCTGCGCACAGGTACTTTGGCAAGCAGTGGGGAAGTGCCAGCCTGCTATAGGTGCAAAAGTGAAAACTAGCCCCGTGACCACCCGAGCGAGCCGCTCCACTTGCCACAGTGTGTGCGTGTGGGTGTGCGTGTTGCATGAGTGACAACCCCTTTTCAATCGATGTACCAGTTTTATTTTAGCATGCCCATTTGTCATTTAATTTTGGACATGAAAATGCAAAAACTACACTTGGTGCAGAGCCCAAGTTAGTAATAGAAAATTAAAGCTGCACTAACTGACTTTGGGATTTCGAAGCAGCGGACTCGCTGGCCTCGCTCTTTCTCCTCCCCTCCCAGCACCCACGAAGCTATCGCCCCCCACCACCCCACACCCACTGTTGTTTACGGAGCTAGCGTCTCCCAATATGGATAGAATCATGTATCGTACATTTGAGCGTGGATGGCGTGACCATAGAATGATAGAACCGGGAAGCGCGGAGGAACAAGACTTTCTTTTGGATGGATGTTTCGCTGTGTAATCAGTAACCATGATGAAGACAAGGAAGCTTCAGGTTAGCTCCGCCGCATGTTGTGCTAACTCAGCTGTTTGTGCTAACGACGGACCTGTAGATTTCTCAAGAAAGTGGGGGCTAGTGGTGCGCTGTGATTGGTTACAATCTGAGACCCGAAACACATTCTCTTCCTTGTTTCATCAAAACTCGATCTAAAATATAATGTCACGCCAGCACAAATCTGCGCTACTTTTTCTTCAAAAGGACGTATATGCCAATGCATTGCATGGATATAGATTGCATTTTCGTATTGAATACAAAAATAAAGTCAATTAGTGCAGCTTTAATTGTGCATGCCAAAATTTGCAAACAGATATTCAATCATTTGTTTTTTGGTGGGTATATTCACATGTTATTTTGGAACAATCTACATAGCCCTAGTTCACACAACTCAGAAGTTGTGTGACATCAACTATTGACATCTGAAAAGGGACAATATATGCTGCTTGCATAAATTGTGAATACATCTTGCCTTAGCCTTCCTCCAGAGGTCAAAGAGGTCAAAATTGCCATCATCTTCCCAAGCTAAATTAAGTACAATGTTGTTTTTATTTAAATCCATGCCCATTCTCATATCAAATCATTCATTTTAATCCATGCAAAGAGGCTTCATCAATATTTCATTATTTCAAATGCAATTTGTGGGACTGTTAGAAGCCTATAAAAGCTAATAGAGTGGTGGGAAAAAAACACATTATGGGAGAGAAAGAAGAACAGACTTGAAATGAAATATAGGGTGAAGAGTGAGCTGAAGTGACAGGGAAGCGTCTGGGGAGCGTGCAGTGCAGACAAGATGAGCAGTGCGTGTCTAGGCTGTACATACTGACGACACACTCTCTAGGATGTAGACTCCTGTGTTGACCTTTGCCTTCCTGTCAAAATGAATCACTAGTTTTCTTCATACGCAAACATGAACCAAAAGTCTATACTCAAATGCATGTCAAAGATGCTAAATATATAATAACTGCAGGGCTGACAGCAAGCTTATGAGCATCTATAAAAAACAGAAATATTGATCGATTGAAATTCAAATGAAATCTGCATGGGAGCCAGCTCACTCAGTGCTCGTGGCTAAGTATAGGTTGACGAGCAAATCTATGATCAGACTTGATCTCTGCGTTTCTAATGCATGCAGTACATTCATTTTATTCACAGGGCAAGATTAGCCATTTCGGTCTATACGCTAATAATATAGAATTTCTTCATCAAGTGAGTGCACCAAACAAGGCTCAAATTTATAGAAGGAGGGCTATACACCTAGACAAAGTAAATTATTTTCCAGAAATACTCTTGAACTATGTCCTTCTGTATAGATTAAAGCTGGAGAACCAAACAAAAACAAACAAAAACTATCCATGCAAAAAAATCCTCCTTGTTCCTCGCTCTATAAACAAAACTTTTCTATTCGTAGTTTTCACAAGAATGAATTAATTTCTTCTGAACCGTGCAAGATAAATAAACCTGCCTTGTCTTGCCCCTCAATGAATTTCCATGGCGAACTTGGGCATCTTTTCAACCGTTTCAACCCTGCTAACCAAACACTCCATTTGCTTGTGGATTGTGCATGTTTAAAAGCTCATTCATGAGAGGACCCCGCAGAGTGACCCTACCTCGATCCTCCCGGTGTCTGGCTGAAACCCTCGAGCAGGATCCTCGGTAGTCACGCGGCACTGGATGGCACAGCCATTCACTCGGATCTTCTCCTGCTTCAGCCCCAGCTCCGGCAGACTGCGGCCCTCGCACACACGCAGCTGAGCGTGAACCAGGTCGACACTGAAACACAGACATGAAATGAGAACGAGGGGAAATTTGAGAGGTTATGATCTCCATCCATCCATCCATTTTATTCTCTTTAATCGATTTCTGGGTTGGGGGGGAGGAAATCAGAGCTGCACCCAGAACACGTAGCACAAGCCCCTCACTGATCCTCCTGCAGGTGGTGAGTCCACAGGAGCCTTGATTATTCAGCAGGGGCTTCAGGCAAAGTGGGGTTAAGTGTCTTGCCCAAGGACACAACGACAGCAGTCATCAGCGGGAGTCATGAAGTCTTGTGGTTTGCTCTAACCCACAACCTTCAGACTCTAAGGCCAATGCTCAACCAACTGAGCCACTGTCGCCCCACTGTGGTTTTGATCTGTTGAATTCTATATTGAGTTTCTGTGGTTTTATCAGACAGTCTTGAACACATTTTGTGAATAAATCAAAGGTAGTAAAGGTGCACTTGACTTATCCCCGTTCGGTCAGGAGCAGTGATCGCTGTTGAACAAGCGCCCGGGGACCCATAAGTGACCCTCGGCTTCGTCAGGACTACCACAGCTGGAGGATTTTTACCTAGTGTACATGTTTTTAGTGATATGAGAATGAGGAGCATCCGGAAAAAAACTACGCAGACACAGGGAGAACATGCAAACTCCATTTAGAAAGTGATCCAAGCAAGTGACAGAGGCCAAAAATACATTTTTTAAAGGACATGTAATTACATAGACCCAATTTTCCTTTTATAAAAGTTAAGTATCCCAGCTTTAATTTGTTCAGTGATCAATGATCTGATATTAATTTTAGAAAATGAAATGCCAATGTCACTCAAAACTGTTTTCCTCCATTGCAAGTAGTCAAGCCAAGCCAATACAAAAGGAGAATTTGGAAATGTATTTAAAACATTTGACATGCAGATCAAAACAGACACACACACACACACCTCTCCCATCACTCACTCTATGATGTTTGCTGTGTGTTTAATTCTTCCAAATGTTAGCTCCACGCCCTTAGATACACATTGGTTTTAAAGTTTTAAAGTGGACATATCGTGTTTTCAAATAATTGATTTTTACATCTAAATCATTAATTTGTGGCCTATATAAAGCATAACTACAATGCCTGGGTCTCATTATTTGTAGCTCCACGGGCCTTTCTTCTACACTTGTTCTGAGGTGCGTATGAGAGCAACCTGTTTTGGTGCTGTCTCTTTAAATGCAAATGAGGCGCTTTTGACCAACGGATTTACATGTGTTTTGTATGAGGCAGACAGACCGGCCCAAATATGGGCATCGGCATAGACGTCGGAACTATTTTCTGAGAGGGGGGGCGGGTTTTTGTTGGGAGAGTCGAGGGAGAGACTCATACTTGGATTACACTGGATAAAAACATACCATCTTAATTGTTAAGAAAAACAAAATAAACAATATATATCAAGCAAGTCACTTATCAAACTGAACTTTTTTTTTTTCAATACGCATTCATGCGTCAGTCTCTCCGGTGGCTTCATTGTGTTGTGTAGCCCAGTGACGTGCGGTCAGATGAGGCAGGCAAGGCCCTCACCTAAGATCATAGAAAGAAAAGTAATAAAATGGATACAATAATGTTTGGTCACTTTATCAAGTGATTTGTGCTGTGCCTTATTTCATTTATTTATACCTTGAAATTGCAGATTTGACAGAGCGGCGCTGTGAGGCAGCCTCTCTTGGGAGACGTAAAAAGCAACAGCTCACAGGGAGAGTCCTGTGAGGTGCTATCAAACTGTTTTCTCTGTTTATCACAGTTTAAAAAGTTCAAAAATATTTAATTTACAATCAACATGTTTACATTTAAGAGGATGGCTCATAAATTGTGTTTTTGAAGCAAATATGGGTCTTAATCGCGCTCAACCACAGCTTGTAAGTGAGGAAAGCCTCAAGGGGGCGCTTGTGAGCCCAAACTTTGGCTGCATCCAATTCCATCAGAAAGCTCCTTTCTTGTTCTTCTTCTGCTAAGGGCAGCTACAGATTTGGCTAACATACCTATAATACATTTTAAGATAATTTAAAATGCACTTAGAGTAATGTTTTGCTTCCAATGATGATATGAATCATAAGAAAAGGAGGTGAAGGGTAAGGTTGAATTTAGAAATTGGATTTACCCGGGAGTCGGCTGCAGCAAAACTCGGAGTTTACGGAGGAGACACCCGTTTTTTTTACTTTTTAAAACTCATTGAACTTATTTCCAAATGGAGGATTACATGTCTGTGCTCAAACTATTATCTGGACTTAAACATGAAACTGGTCCTAACTGAAGTGGTCTGTGCTGTTCATTAATACCTAAGGTAAGGCCCATAACACACTTTGTACTTTTTACAAACGTTTGCGTTTTGTATGAGAAAACAATGCAGACATTAAATCATATTCTGCTGTAGCCAAACAAATTGTGTATAAGCCGCTCCTGTTCCTGTAGGTCCTGTTGGTTTATATGATGTATATAATCATATGAACACATGATTGATCCCCCACCGCACGTCACTGGTGTAGCCAGGTCTCTAATCTGCGCAAGGCTGAGAAAGAGCGCTCAGAGGCTGCGACAGATATTAGCCAGACAGAGCTTCATAAGCACCTCCGACAGCATGGAGCGGGTTTTGGGCTGCAAGGAACGCAGGATAGTGATAACTTCTCGCTCCCGGCACACGCGGAGGGGGTGCGGCCGCACCCCCCGCACCCCTAGTTCCGACGTCTATGGGCATCGGCCCTTTGGGCATTGCCCGGTACGAACGATGGCCAGTCCAGCCCTGTACATGTTCGCTGGCATCCTTGAGCTTGGACTACAAATTCGAAGTGATGCACAGTAGAGGAGGGCTGGGCCGAAGTGTTTTGTTAGACGCCCATGCCCTTATATAGCAGTCTCGCTGCAAATACTGTGACGTAATAATTCTAAACACGTAATAGAGAATGGCAAAATCAGAACGGGTTGAAAAATCTTACCTAAACAGAATATGAAGTGTTCTCTGCAACCCATGAAGAGACTGATTTCAACTTTTTTGCACTTCTAGAGGCTCCAACTACACAACATAAGGCATTTAAGGCACACAAAGTGGATTTTTCATGATATGTCCCCTTTAAATTATATGAAAGTGTAAGACCAGCCAATATTCTACCTTCAAGTACAAGATACATGTTGCTGGTTTGTCCAAATGACAAAGGGATCTTAATTTTACTAAATTCTTTTTTGGGGGGGTCATTTTTAATATTGTTTGTTTTGGTTTTTGCTTCAAGTTTAGTTTAAGTCTGGCTAAATGGCAATGTGTTGTACAATCATCTGGCCGAGAGCACATGGCTATACCAAAGATTTGGCCATTAAGAGTATTTGTATAGGTGTTGATAGATGCTTCAGCTAAAAGGTGAAATACATGTCTGATCAATAAATGTGTAGCTAAAAGTTAGAATATTAAAAGTGTATGACAATCATATGAGTAAAGTCCTGTCCTGAGGCATGCATCAATGGAGTAACACAGGAGACACATAAAGACCAAAAGAAAGTTTTGCATGGAAAATGGCACCTTCATACATTCAGCCCTCTGACACTCCAGTGATTACACTTTTACGCCATTTAATGAATACCACTCCGCCATAGACCCAGGCACCAGTCCCTCATGCTAATAGCACTGCATTATGTAAATGTTATACAATAATTAGAATCTCAATTAGGAGAAAATTTGAATGGACATAGGCAAAGTGTAGTTCATTTATTGCTCTTCCCTTATATGCTCCCTCACCCCTCACATGCGTGGCCTCATCTGTATGCATTCATTTGAATAGTGAGAAAGCCAAAATGAGACCGTATGACCTTCCCCCGCACGGCAAACCTCCAAAGATTCAAACTTCGAAAAACGTCTATTCTAAACTATGGAGTCAAGGAATGTAAGACAAATATATAACATAGGGCTAATTTTAAGATGAACATACGGTAACAAAAGGGGTAATTGCAAAGTTAAAGATACAGTGCCTTGCGAAAGTAACCGGCCCCATTGAACCTTTCGCCACATTTCAGGCTTCAAACATAAAGATATAAAATTTAAAAATTTTTGTCATGAATCAACAAGTGGGACACAATGGTGAAGTGGAACAAAATGTATTGGATAATTTAAACTTTTTTAACAAATAAACTGAAAAGTGGGGCGTGCAATATCATTCGGCCCCTTTACTTTCAGTGCAGCAAACTCACTCCAGAAGTTCAGTGAGGATCTTTGAATGATCCAGTGTTGTCCTAAATGACTGATGATGATAAATAGAATGCACCTGTGTGTAATCAAGTCTCCGTATAAATGCACCTGCTCTTTGATAGTCTCAGGGTTCTGTTTAAAGCGCAGAGAGAACCATGAAGACAAAGGAACACACCAGGCAGGTCCGAGGTACTGTTGTGGAGAAGTTTAAAGCCGGATTTGGATACAAAAAGATTTCCCAAGCTTTAAACATCTCAAGGAGCACTGTGCAAGCAATTATAATAAAATAGAAGGAGTATCAGACCACTGCAAATCTACCAAGACCCGGCCGTCCCTCCAAACTTTCATCTCAAACAAGGAGAAGACTGATCAGAGATGCAGCCAAGAGGCCCATGATGACTCTGGATGAACTGCAGATAACTACAGCTGAGGTGGGAGAGTCTGTCCATAGGACAACAATTAGTCGTGCACTGCACAAATCTGGCCTTTAAGGAAGAGTGGCAAGAAGAAAGCCATTTCTCAAAGACATCCATAAAAAGTCTCGTTTAAAGTTTGCCACAAGCCACCTGGGAGACACACCAAACATGTGGAAGAAGGTGCTCTGGTCAGATGGAACTAAAATTGAACTTTTTGGCCACAATGCAAAACGATATGTTTGGCGTAAAAGCAACACAGCTCATCACCCTGAACACACCATCCCCACTGTCAAACATGGTGGTGGCAGCATCATGGTTTGGGCCTGCTTTTCTTCAGCAGGGACAGGGAAGATGGCTAAAATTGATGGGAAGATGGATGGAGCCAAATACAGGACCATTCTGGAAGAAAACCTGTTGGAGTCTGCAAAAGACCTGAGACTGGGACGTAGATTTATCTTCCAACAGGACAATGATCCAAAACATAAAGCCAAATCTACAATGGAATGGTTCACAAATAGACGTATCCAGGTGTTAGAATGGCCAAGTCAAAGTCCATACCTGAATCCAATCGAGAATCTGTGGAAAGAGCTGAAGACTGCTGTTCACAAACGCTCTCCATCCAACCTCACTGAGCTCGAGCTGTTTTGCAAGGAAGAATGGGAAAGAATTCCAGTCTCTCGATGTGCAAAACTGATAGACATACCCCAAGCGACTTGCAGCTGTAATTGCAGCAAAAGGTGGCGCTACAAAGTATTAGTGCAAAGGGGCCGAATAATATTGCATGCCACACTTTTCAGTTTATTGGTTAAAAAAGTTTAAATTATTCAATAAATTTTGTTCCACTTCACGATTGTGTCCCACTTGTTGATTCTTGACAAAAAAAATATTTTTTATATCTTTATGTTTGAAGCCTGAAATGTGGCAAAATGTTGAAAGGTTCAAGGGGGGCGAATACTTTCGCAAGGCACTGTACACAAATAAGGTGCAGGATGTAAGGCAACTGATCACAAAAAATACTTTGCAATGATTTTTATAAATAATTATTGGAGAGATGAGACAAATAGCTTAGACACTTGCTACTTGTGCAATACCATAATGCTTTGCCTCTTTTGGGTAGCTAAAGGTTCACCTTTGTTTTGATGTGACATGTACATTTCTTAATTGTGAGATCAATACATTTTATCTTAAATTATCTTATTGTGAGAAAATCTGCTAAACATGCTTTGAACATGCAACCTGTAAAATGTATTGTTGTAAAAAATAAAAACACAAACACAGGTCAGGAAACCGCTTTCTTCAACTCTATGCAAAAGGATTGTATGAACGTTGATTTATTTTTGAGAAAATGTATATAATTGCCTATAATCAAATAATCTAGTTTAAACAAAATCGTGTTAGGTAATGGGCATTTTTTGGCCATTATGCAGGTAATGAGGCTATTTACTTTGTAATTTCCTGTTTAAGAGTGTGAATAGCATAAGTATGAAACCCACTGTCCTCCCACCAGAGGGAGGAGCAAAATTTGCTCATCTTTTTAACAAATTTGAAATTTACCGGCAGGAAAAACACTATTGTGTAAAATATCAATTAAATTGAGAAATTGCAAATACTAATTCATGGGAAACATCAAACTGCTCCAAGTGTGATGTCATAGTGGCACAATGACATACTATTACAGGACTGGAATAAGAACTTTTAGACAGAAGGAATGGACTCTTCTTACATGTATTTAGTTCACTCCAGACTTGGATACAACTCTAAGTCTGTTTTGATGAGGGAGCAATGTTGTAACATGGTTAAAAATCCCAAACAGACCTGACAAAGACCAGGGGGTGGGACCACATTACACCGGTTTTAAAAACGCTGCATTGGCTCCTTGTGTGTTTCAGGATTGATTTTAAGGTTCATTTAATGGTTTTTAAATGTCTCAATGGTCTTGGACCTTATCCTTCAGAACTGCTTTTATCCTACGAGCCTTCCCGGCCTCTGCGCTGCTCCAGCAGCAGACTCCTAACCATTCCTAAAGTCAGGACACACACTCACGGTGAGGCATCTTTCCAGCACTACGGCCCCGTCTCCGGAACAGTCTGCCGGAGGAGCTCAGGGCCGCAGAGAAAGTTCATATTTTTAAAAGCAAGACCCACCTTTTTAGATTAGCTTTTGATTAGTATTATTTTTAGATTCTATTTATCTTGGAGACACATTTTCCTTTTATATTTATTATCTATTATAATTATTATTATTATTATTAATATGTATTGTGATAGTTTCCTTTTAGTCTCAAATTTTAATGTTTAACTTTTTAATTTGTGTCTGTGGGGGTCAGACTCTTGGACCTGGTGGGGGCCTGGAGCCTCGGCTTCGTGTCTCCTCTGGGTCCTGTGTCGTCCCCTGTGGCTGCGGGCGGCTCTCTGCTCCTGGTGCAGATGGCTCCTTGAATGGCGCTTCTTCAGCTGGTTACATCTGCACCCTTTCAAGTCTCTCTCTTCATGGATTTACTGTTTTACTGGTGTGTGGGTATGTGTGAGTGTGTCTGAGTGTGCGTGTGCTCTAATGATATATGTGGTTTTGGGTGGGTTTGTTGGGTGGTCGGGAGGGTGGGGTCATGGGTGGGATTGTTTTTAAACAAACTGTAGAGCACTTTGAGTTGCATTATCTGTATGAAAAGCGCTTTATAAATAAAATGTATTGATTGATTGGATTTGCATGATATGTCTCATTTAATTCTTGCTAATGAGTGTGGGATTATAAGTTTCACTTAAGCAGATAAGTCCAAAGGTCTCGGAGCCAAATCAGCCTCGGTACATCCCCAGTGCGAGGTCTGAAGGGTGAACAAGGGACAGGAGGACATTTACAAACACGCTGGGCTCTGGACGCTGCCTCCTCTTTCTTAATGTCTCAATTACAGCCTTCCACTCGCCAGCCAAAACACAGGGACAATGACGCACGGCAAAATCCCCACTCCAATTACAAGGACTGGCTCAATAAGACATGCTACTTATGGAGCCACACAAAAGATGCTGGACAATTAGAGGAACTAATGTGTTTAAGAAATTGTCAATATGTTGATTTAAATATTTTTGAATACTCTACGAACTCAAACTAGAGTTTTGCCCAGAATCTATGTTAACCAAATTTCCTTAACTTCATGAATATGCTAATGTTTTAACCAATTGGAGAGAGCCACTTATGTCCTGGCATGACACAATAGGGTTTGAACTAGAGAAGGATTGTCACACCATTTGCCATCTTCTACAGCAACATTGCCTGGAGGTTAAACTGTGGTAAGCGAGTGGATATTAAATTTAAATATAGCAAAATCAACCCTTGAAGGCAAAAAAATAAAATTAAAAGCACATTTTTCCTGATTCCTGATCAAAGTTTTGAAATTTCACATTTACTATTGAATATACATAATTTCACTGCATATGTAATAAGATTCAACAATGTTGTACCTTTTAATTAAAAGGTACACTGTATTTTTTACTTCTATCATTGAGATCATATATTGCAAGTCTCCTCCTACCACCAACACTACGGAAGCCTCCGAGGTATGTCGTGTTTGACAGTGGTCCCCAACACCCGGTAATTCACCGGACCACTAAGGAAAGAATCCTTTAATTTTCATCTTTCCATTCACTACCACGCCACATATGGGCCTTGATGCACGTGCGCGGAGGTGGGCATATAAACAAAGTCTGCATTGTGAAGCGGCAAGCGCTGCACAGAGGAGCTTTACCGTGGATATATTATAATATATTAGTTTTACAAACACGGTGAGAAGAGAAGAGAAGCCTGGAGGCATGGGAAATCTGTGGGAGCTTAAATCCATGTTGGTCCGAAAAGCTAGGAGGACATTCCCTTGGACACAGCCGAAGCAGAACTGAGGCTAAAAGCTCAGATTATTAGCTTTCACCATGCGCTGCATACCATTACGGTAAGAAAAAGCAACATTCACTCACGCTTTTGATAAAGTATTCTGGCGATTGTTTTGCAGGGATTCTGTGTGTCTTGCAAATTGAGGCTTGTCCCCTGAAAAAGTTTTGTTGAAACTTGTGACATACAGTAGTAGTTGGACTCTGAGCGAGTCAGAACATCCTGAGATGTTTGATATAAAGAAAAGTTATGTACTGTTTAACCACATGTTGTATACAATACACAATGTGCCTCCTGTTGTGTAAACTCTGCCTTTCGGTGCCTGTGGTTTGCGATGTTGACAGTTTGCTGTATGTATATTTTACATAATTATTTTCTAAGATTATTGTTGGTCATTCTTTTATATACTGTAACTGTGGTCCTCCATGATCCCTTCTTCAAACCTGTGAGGGCACGGTGAAAGCAAAGATTTCAGCAGCACTTGTGAAACAAAACGAATACGCGATTCTCTCATCTTTTTTGTCCCTTATCCACCACTGTATTTCAAGATGGAGCATTGACACAGAGAGTACCTCTGCTCTCTTAGACATTTATAAGTTGAATTCTAAGCCTATGAAAACAATTACAAAAACATGGTGGAAGTAAATATTCTTTAAAAAGTAGTGATGATTAGTTATGCTTTTTATATGAAGCAACTGTAAAAATTACACCGGGTGGCTTAAAGGTAATTTCAGCGACTTGAATTGCATTAATTCTTTTATTTATTTATTATTTATTATTTCTGACAATGGGGCACTCCACTATCATGCATTTTTCAACAATAAAATATCAAAAACAGTCCCAAAACCACATATATTATTAAATCTACACCCACATGCTTGGTTCATGGTAGGCTCAAACCCACGAGCTTCAGGCCCCTGGTGTATTTTATGTTCCAATTAATAATGATACAAGTTGTTTGTCCCAGAAAGGCAAAATTGTCAACAACAAAAAAAAAGACCACAATATGTCATCTTCATCTTAAAAGAAAATATGTTATCTTTTGTGTAAGAAAGAGCTGATCTAAAGATACACGCAAAAAAAAGGATAATTGAACCACACTGTTTAGAGAAAGTGGAACTGGTGACACGGATTGTATTACAGAGTTAATTTTTTGTTTGTTTTAAAAACTAGATATCCCAACTTTGAACATGTTAAGCATTTTTGTGTAGTGTGCACAGGACTAGTAATTAATAGTTGCAAATTACAAGAAAAACTATATAATTTTATTTAAATTTGACTAATGATATGAAGCCTTTTTTTTTTGCCAGTAAATATTACCATCAAGTTATCTTCAAATATAAGAGACATGGAACCAATTTATAACTGGTTAACCTGGATTTCGCCTAAGTAATAGGACAGAATCTATAGAGACAAAGGCATTTTTGCGAGAAAAAAAATGTGGAGCGAAATATACACCACTCCGAATGTGGCCGTTATTTATAGCTTGATCCACGTTCACCCGGAGCTTCAAGTTCATGTTTATTTACACAGCGGGAAAATCAATAGAATCTAATGTTTGTGTGTTTTTGTAATAAGTGTTGCTGCAGGTCATGAAAAATAATTTCCACTTGAATCCCAAGCCTCTGAATGTTAAAAGAGTACTGATGTGTCTGCGTGAATAATACATTTAGCAAGTGTGTGATAAAAAAGTTAAATACTCTGGATACATTGTCCTATATAAATGATAACTGTCCCATTTGTGATACTTTGAAAACATGAGGCAGAGCTGATCGAACGCCCCCGAGGGTTGGTGATATTCATTGTATACTAATTTGACTCGAACAAATTAAAGAGCCTGGAGCCACATCTGTCCCTTAGAGCAGCCCTATGCAGTAAGTGTGGTGTCATTAGCGTGTACAATAACAAGGGGAGTGCACGGTGTTCAAAATAATACAGAAGGACTATACTGACAGAAGTTTGCATAAAGCTTGTCATTTATATTTTCAAAATGGAAAGCGACACAGTAATGGTCTTCCTCAGAGTGGTCATGTGATGTGCCCGTCGTCTTCCTCTGACCAGAGGACGACACACCATCTGCAGTCGGTCTTCTTTGGCTGACTGCATATGGCTTCACTGAGGAAGACTGCGTGTCACAGCGGTGGAAACAGTCAAAGACTCTGGTCCAAAACTTTAAAAAAAAGAATTGTAGAATCTGTCAAAAAACAAATGAGCCTCACTGGACTGATATATTAATTTGTTTAATAAATTAAGAACTTTGACTTAATTATTCCCATCATTACGTTTTAAGAGGATGTTTTAGCAGTGGCATTAACAGTGGCATGCAAAAGTAGAAACACAACTTGAACTGCACATTGCTGACTCATTTTGTAGTCCTAAATCCCAAATGACGTTATCTCGGAGGACTTATGTTGTCGACGACATAAATCAAAGAATCAAACAGTTCACACATAGTAAATACAATGGTCATTGGTCCATAAGGGGCAGGGGCTGTCCTTAGACTGTGTCGCAAAGCAAGGAAAACCAGGGAAGGAGAAGCTGACTCAAGCCCAAGAACGAGGGCCGAGACTACGTAATGTAGGACTGAGTCAACCCCCCCGGCAGGGAGGGGGTGCAGGCCACATTTCCATATCGAAGGAGGCTGGGTTCCGGACTCCCATCATCACACCATGAAACTGACAATGGGACAGCATTCATGGTCATTTTGTCATGACCACAAACTAGGATACCCGTATCAGAAATGGACCAATACCTCCGATCAGCACTACGAAGTTCTGTATATAAATACCACATATTTCTGGAATGTAATCCCTTCATATTCATATAGTATAACAATTTAGTTAATACTATTAGTTAAACAGAAGTTCTCCGACGACTCCGCCATCGTGGGCTGTGTGTCTGAGGGGAACGAACTGGAATATCGGTCGGTTATCAAGGACTTTGTCGACTGGTGCGAGCGCAACCACTTGTGCTTGAACACCAGTAAGACCAAGGAGATGATCATCGACTTCAGGAGAAAACCACGTTCCCACACGCTGCTGAACATCCAGGGGGAGGACATTGAGCTGGTGGACAGCTTCAAGTACCTGGGTGTTCACATTAACAATAAACTGGACTGGTCCCATAATACAAACGCCCTGCACAAGAAGGGCCAAAGTCGCCTCTTCCTTCTGAGGAGGCTGAGGTCTTTCGGAGTGAGCAGGCCTCTGCTCAGGACTTTTTATGACTCTGTGGTAGCTTCTGCCATTTACTACGCTGCCGTGTGCTGGGCCCCGGGAAGCACAGAGCGGGACAGAAACAGACTGAACAAGCTGGTCAGGAGGGCCAGCTCCACTCTGGGCTGCTCCCTGGACTCTGTGGAGGAGGTGAGGGACAGGAGGGTGCTAGCCAAAGCCACCTCCATCATGAACAATACCTCCCACCCACTGCACAGGACTGTAGAGGAGCTGAGGAGCTCCTTCAGGGGAAGACTGAGGCACCCTCAGTGTAGGAAGGAGCGCTACCGCAGGGCCTTTATCCCCACCGCTGTCAGACTGTACAATAAGTCACTTTAAATGATCACTGTGTGAAAACCTGCACTACTATTGACACTGTTTCCAATTGACACTTGTCACTTTTGTTGTACATAATTATTGTCACTTTTGTTGTACATATATCCTGCATGTAACATGTTTGCACATTTCCTCCTTTTGCACAATCTGAATGTCTCTATCCATGCCAAATGTGACATGTAAATCTCTCCTATGTGAGATAAATAAAGCACATCTTATCTTAAAGTCAGAAGTTCTATTCCTCGTTTACGTTTACATGACAACAGCTCATTTCCAGCATGAAAAGCAGTCACAGGTTCTCTCTGGCCTTTTATAATTACACATAATTTCCCTGCTCATTTGTGTATGATGTCTGGAGCTGTCTTTTCTCAGCTGAACCGCATCTAATTCTCAATATTAATTCAAAAAGCTAGAGGGCATGTCCAGGTTTATTACTGGGCTCAATATTGATGAGAACAACATTCATGTCTGGTTATTTTTTCTTTGTTCGCGCACAAGCATATTCTATAATAAATGTGTGTTTAATTAGAGGAGGGAACCTAAGGCCAGGTAGGTTAGCCAGGGGAGGGGGGAAGCTCAGATCCAGATGAAATATAATTAAACTTCCTTATGAAGTTGGAAAGAACAACCATGCATGAGGCCCTCAGATGACACGCGTAAAAGAGGCTGAGCCATTGAACTTACCCCAAGCAGGTTTTTAAGAGTTCAAATTAAAAGCATATATATGCAAGGTCGACAGAACAACAGAAGTATTTTTAATTAAAATTCCATTAAACTAATCAATTTTGAAGCAATTCTAAAATGATTTACAAAAAAATATTTTGTCTTTGCGCCGGTTTTCCCTACCACTAAAATCATGTACAATAGGTGAGGGCTGAATGAGTGTGACTGTTGGATGGAAATTAGCTACATGGCTATAATCTGGCATATTTACAGCTCCTGCGGTTTGTTAATGCACACTGCCCCATCCAAATAAACTAATTCATTAAATTCAATTACGGTGGGTCATTTTGTGTTCATTTAAGACAGACTGGCATCGTTTTGAGATAAGAGCCCAAATGGGTGTAAGATCTGATCATGATGTCACCATCAGGTGATTGATGAAATCAGCTCCCCTGTCTCCCCTTCCCTCTCACTTCCCTAGCCTGCTAAGAAGCATCTTCTAACATCATTGCGCATGCGCACGCACAATATTAGGGCAGGGACTTAGAAAAAAATGTATCTAATTAATACATTAATGTATCTAAAAATGTATCTAATTAATAGATCCTTTGTAATTAATTAATCTTGATTAATCGCATATAAATATTTGTCCTGAGGACAGTGAAAAGTAATATTTTTTCACATGGATTTTTAGTTTACCATTGAATAATGACGAATACATAAGCTTAAGCAACACATGTTCATAGTGGAGGATCAGACGGACTTTTATCCATCCAATAACGTTTCTGTCATCGCCTCCACACACACACACTGTCCACAACATACACTTCTTAAGCCCAAAATCCACTGCACTCGAAGTGAGTACAAAAGCTTATAAATACGTTTTTGATGTGTGCATTCGAACTAAAACAGGGGTGCTCACACTTTTTCAGCATGCGAGCTACTTATAAAATGATCAAGTCAAAATGATCTACCTACTACAAAAATGCAAAACATATTAATTTCTAAATATATTGAGGATTCTTGATATCTACAATGTATGTTGATGTACATGCAAAACTGCATGATTTATGAAATAATTTGCATTTAAGCACCGCCTCTGGCGGTCATCCAGATTCATAGAACCGTAGTTACATTTGTAAACTTTCGTTCTGTAGCGGCACTTAAAGTCATAGTAGAAACTCTGGGTGAAGACGTATTATTATAGATCCATGGTGAAGAACCTATGTTTACAAGCATTGAAACCCAGTCCTCAGCGCTGGTTTGATCCTGGTTTAGTTCCTGTTTTGGTTGTTTTCGGTGAGCGTACCTGATCACTTTGCTGATCTCTGATGTGGAGCGAGGATCGCAGCAGCAGTGAACCACAGCAGCAGAACGTGTTTTAAGGCAGTATGATCCATGCTTCAAACAGTGATCAGAAGTCGCACGTTCTGTTTGTTGTTGTTTTGGGAGCATACTGTGGCGTGCAAAAACGCAAAACTCCGGTTATCTCTGTCCACACGCAAATGCATAAACAGATTTTTTTCTTTTTATTATGTTACTGTATGCGATCTTCCAATACTACCTTTGGTTGCTGCTCCTTCTCCTCCTCACACACCATTGCTCCACACTCAGCTGTCTCGAGTTAGAGTTGGTCTTTGCTTGTTGTAATGTACTTTTGAACAATAAAAGTCACGGAGCTCCAGTTGGCGCTCCAGTATAATCGGCTGTGACGACATGATGAGCACAAAGGAAATGCTCAGTCAACTAAAATGATTATCAGTGTCAAACAGACTTTAATACTACTTCCTCTGTGAAAAGTATGTCTGCGAGATGTCCATGAGAAACACAGATATAAAACCAGATGCCATCTCATGGACAGAAAATGTTTGTTGTCAATAGTCAAATTTATTAAATAAAGATACATTTTATTTTACTATAACACTTTTGGGGGACTGGAAAAATGTACATATTAACTGAAAAAAATATAGGTAACTAAACTAACTAATTAACTAAAATAGGTAAACCTCAAACATCTCTACGCATATTGATCAGGGACTACAGGTGAAAAATTAGAATCTTTGCTATAACCTGGCTCATACATCTCTAATTGTACTGTCCCTATTCAAATAAATAAATACCATAACTGTAATGTTATGTTCTTTCTTTGAAGCATTTATGAACTGTTCCTATGGCATACCTTTACAAATGTATTGTGAACACATTGAAAATGAATTTATATTGCTGTTTTGTGAAAATGTCCTTCAAAAAACTACTTTCCCATAGTTATATTGGCACCTGCCTTCCAACTGAATTCTAAAACATGACCGAAACCTTTTCTATAATTTAAACTGTTCTGAACTCAAAATATGTAGCAGATATTGTGAAAACTAGGGAGAGTTACGTGGTTTGAGAAGGTGACAAAAGGTGAACTGTCTGCATTCAACATGAGCTACAGCAAGAAGCAAACATTTAAAAAGTCTAATGGTTTTATGGATCTTCTGACAGACCCTAAACTCTGACTGAACTTTGAAGACAACTCTGTGTCTTCAAAGATTGGGAATGCTTTCAACTGCAGCTGGCGCTTAAGCACAGATCTATGGAAACAGTCTACATACAAAACAGACACACTTATACTGTATATTACAACGCATATGTGCCAAATGCTCTAATATGATCAATAAAACTGACATAGTCATTCTATTTACAAAAGGTACACGGCCCAAACGAGAAGGAGGTTTTTAAATATATATATTTTGAAAAACACTTTTAGGGATACTGCATGGTCATTTCGGGGGGAAAATTGTTTTTAAAAAATAAAATACAAATGACTTCCAGGCATCACTTTTCATACAAAAAAAACTCAGAGATGCTGCGAGGTGTGATTTTAACACAAACGGGGAATGATTTGTTACAAAAAAATTAAAAATAAATGGTCTTGTTTTTTAAAAGGATAAAAATTATTCTGTTCGAAGAAAACAAAAAACCATAGAATATTTTCTGGTGGCTTGACATGAGCTTTTTCAAGATCTAACGGACATGAATATCATAACCATAGTAGTTAAGAACCAACAACGTAGGAATTAAAGCTAGGATACTTAACTCCCACTTGAAAGAGTCTTGTAAATATGACAACAAACCAGACACAGCATGCAGTCTTATTTTTGCATACCAGAAGAAAGTAACATAACTTTACTTTAAGATTGAGATTAATCGTTATTTACAACCCATAAAATAATCACTAGAAATGACAGAATCATGATCTCTTATAACTCTGACAGCAATAATACTTCAACTGGAATCATTATACTTTTTTTGTGTAAAAATAGGTGAAATGGAGTAAAGATAACAAATCATAAAGTTGCAATTTCCTTAATTTTTCAAGTTTTGTTCATTACAAAACGCCATTGGAAATATCCTACCAAACATAGAACCTATTACAAAACATGAAAACGTACAGTGCACACACATAGTAATCATTGACAATAGGCAAGTTTAATTTGAATTAACAATTTTGACCACCACCCCCAGATATCTTAGAACCGCAACATTTGTGTTTTTTACAATCTATTGTGAGCAAACTTTTCGGGCTTTTGAATAATGAGGGTGCAAAAATCATAGCAGCTCTGATTGTGCATAAACTGGAGCATCATGCTGTAGCCTCAGACTGTTGTGTGTCTAACATGCTGTAGCCTCAGACTGTTGTGTATCAGACTGTTGTGTGTCTCATCCTGTTGTAGCCTCAGACTGTTGTGTGTCTAACATGCTGTAGCCTCAGACTGTTGTGTGTCTAACATGCTGTAGCCTCAGACTGTTGTGTGTCTAACATGCTGTAGCCTCAGACTGTTGTGTGTCTATCATGCTGTAGCCTCAGACTGTTGTGTGTCTATCATGCTGTAGCCTCAGACTGTTGTGTGTCTATCATGCTGTAGCCTCAGACTGTTGTGTGTCTAACATGCTGTAGCCTCAGACTGCTGTGTGTCTAACATGTTGTAGCCTCAGACTGTTGTGTGTCTAACATGCTGTAGCCTCAGACTGTTGTGTATCAGACTGTTGTGTGTCTATCCTGTTGTAACCTCAGACTGTTGTGTGTCTAACATGCTGTAGCCTCAGACTGTTGTGTGTCTATCATGCTGTAGCCTCAGACTGTTGTGTGTCTAACATGCTGTAGCCTCAGACTGCTGTGTGTCTAACATGTTGTAGCCTCAGACTGTTGTGTGTCTAACATGCTGTAGCCTCAGACTGTTGTGTGTCTAACATGCTGTAGCCTCAGACTGTTGTGTGTCTAACATGCTGTAGCCTCAGACTGTTGTGTGTCTATCATGCTGTAGCCTCAGACTGTTGTTTGTCTAACATGCTGTAGCCTCAGACTGTTGTGTGTCTAACATGCTGTAGCCTCAGACTGTTGTGTGTCTATCATGCTGTAGCCTCAGACTGTTGTGTGTCTAACATGCTGTAGCCTCAGACTGTTGTGTGTCTATCATGCTGTAGCCTCAGACCGTTGTGTGTCTATCATGCTGTAGCCTCAGACTGTTGTGTGTCTAACATGCTGTAGCCTCAGACTGTTGTAGCCTCAGACTGTTGTGTGTCAGACTGTTGTGTGTCTAACATGCTGTAGCCTCAGACTGTTGTGTGTCAGACTGTTGTGTGTCTATCATGCTGTAGCCTCAGACTGCTGTGTGTCTAACATGTTGTAGCCTCAGACTGTTGTGTGTCTATCATGCTGAAGCCTCCGACTGTTGTGTGTCAGAATGTTGTGTGTCTAACATGCCGTAGCCTCCGACTGTTGTGTGTCAGAATGTTGTGTGTCTATCATGCCGTAGCCTCAGACTGTTGTGTGTCTAACATGTTGTAGCCTCAGACTGTTGTGTGTCTAACATGTTGTAGCCTCAGAGTGTTGTGTGTCTAACATGCTGTAGCCTCAGACTGTTGTGTGTCAGACTGTTGTGTGTCTATCATGCTGTAGCCTCAGACTGTTGTGTGTCAGACTGTTGTGTGTCTATCATGCTGTAGCCTCAGATTGTTGTGTGTCTAACATGTTGTAGCCTCAGACTGTTGTGTGTCTAACATGTTGTAGCCTCAGACTGTTGTGTACCAGACTGTTGTGTGTCTAACATGTTGTAGCCTCAGACTGTTGTGTGTCTAACATGTTGTAGCCTCAGACCGTTGTGTGTCTAACATGCTGTAGCCTCAGACTGTTGTGTATTAGACTGTTGTCTGTCTATCCTGTTGTAGCCTCAGACTGTTGTGTGTCTAACATGCTGTAGCCTCAGACTGTTGTGTGTCTATCATGCTGTAGCCTCAGACCGTTGTGTGTCTAACATGCTGTAGCCTCAGACTGTTGTGTATTAGACTGTTGTCTGTCTATCCTGTTGTAGCCTCAGACTGTTGTGTGTCTAACATGCTGTAACCTCAGACTGTTGTGTGTCTAACATGCTGTAGCCTCAAACTGTTGTGAGTCTAACATGCTATAGCCTCCGACTGTTGTGTGTCTATCATGCTGTAGCCTCAGACTGCTGTGTGTCTATCATGCTGTAGCCTCAGACTGTTGTGTGTCTAACATGCTGTAGCCTCAGACTGTTGTGTGTCTAACATGCTGTAGCCTCCGATTGTTGTGTGTCTATCATTCTGTAGCCTCAGACTGTTGTGTGTCTAACATGTTGTAGCCTCAGACTGTTGTGTGTCTAACATGCTGTAACCTCAGACTGTTGTGTGTCTAACATGCTGTAGCCTCAGACTGTTGTGAGTCTAACATGCTGTAGCCTCCGACTGTTGTGTGTCTATCATGCTGTAGCCTCAGACTGTTGTGTGTCTAACATGCTGTAGCCTCAGACTGCTGTGTGTCTATCATGCTGTAGCCTCAGACTGTTGTGTGTCTAACATGCTGTAGCCTCAGACTGTTGTGTGTCTAACATGCTGTAGCCTCCGATTGTTGTGTGTCTATCATTCTGTAGCCTCAGACTGTTGTGTGTCTATCATTCTGTAGCCTCAGACTGTTGTGTGTCTATCATGCTGTAGCCTCAGACTGTTGTGTGTCTAACATGCTGTAGCCTCAGACTGTTGTGTGTCTATCATGCTGTAGCCTCAGACTGCTGTGTGTCTATCATGCTGTAGCCTCAGACCGTTGTGTGTCTATCTCGTGAATCCTCAGACTGTTGTGTGTCTAACATGCTGTAGCCTCAGACTGTTGTAGCCTCAGACTGTTGTGTGTCAGACTGTTGTGTGTCTAACATGCTGTAGCCTCAGACTGTTGTGTGTCAGACTGTTGTGTGTCTATCATGTTGTAGCCTCAGACTGTTGTGTGTCTATCATGTTGTAGCCTCAGACTGTTGTGTGTCTATCATGTTGTAGCCTCAGACTGTTGTGTGTCAGACTGTTGTGTGTCTATCATGCTGTAGCCTCAGACTGTTGTGTGTCTATCATGCTGTAGCCTCAGACTGTTGTGTGTCTAACATGTTGTAGCCTCAGACTGTTGTGTGTCTAACATGTTGTAGCCTCAGACCGTTGTGTGTCTAACATGCTGTAGCCTCAGACTTTTGTGTATCAGACTGTTGTGTGTCTATCCTGTTGTAGCCTCAGACTGTTGTGTGTCTAACATGCTGTAGCCTCAGACTGTTGTGTGTCTAACATGCTGTAGCCTCAGACTGTTGTGTGTCTAACATGCTGTAGCCTCAGACCGTTGTGTGTCTAACATGCTGTAGCCTCAGACTGTTGTGTATCAGACTGTTGTGTGTCTATCCTGTTGTAGCCTCAGACTGTTGTGTGTCTAACATGCTGTAGCCTCAGACTGTTGTGTGTCTAACATGCTGTAGCCTCCGACTGTTGTGTGTCTAACATGCTGTAGCCTCCGACTGTTGTGTGTCTAACATGCTGTAGCCTCAGACTGTTGTGTGTCTAACATGCTGTAGCCTCAGACTGTTGTGTGTCTAACATGCTGTAGCCTCAGACTGTTGTGTGTCTAACATGCTGTAGCCTCAGACTGTTGTGTGTCTAACATGCTGTAGCCTCAGACTGTTGTGTGTCTAACATGCTGTAGCCTCAGACTGTTGTGTGTCTATCATGTTGTAGCCTCAGACTGTTGTGTGTCAGACTGTTGTGTGTCTATCATGTTGTAGCCTCAGACTGTTGTGTGTCAGACTGTTGTGTGTCTATCATGTTGTAGCCTCAGACTGTTGTGTGTCTAACATGCTGTAGCCTCAGACTGTTGTGTGTCTAACATGCTGTAGCCTCCGACTGTTGTGTGTCTATCATTCTGTAGCCTCAGACTGTTGTGTGTCTATCATGCTGTAGCCTCAGACTGTTGTGTGTCTAACATGCTGTAGCCTCAGACTGTTGTGTGTCTATCATGCTGTAGCCTCAGACTGTTGTGTGTCTAACATGCTGTAGCCTCAGACTGTTGTGTGTCTATCATGCTGTAGCCTCAGACTGTTGTGTGTCTTACATGCTGTAGCCTCAGACCGTTGTGTGTCTATCTCGTGAAGCCTCAGACTGTTGTGTGTCTAACATGCTGTAGCCTCAGACTGTTGTGTGTCTATCATGCTGTAGCCTCAGACTGTTGTAGCCTCAGACTGTTGTGTGTCAGACTGTTGTGTGTCTAACATGCTGTAGCCTCAGACTGTTGTGTGTCAGACTGTTGTGTGTCTATCATGTTGTAGCCGCAGACTGTTGTGTGTCTATCATGTTGTAGCCTCAGACTGTTGTGTGTCAGACTGTTGTGTGTCTATCATGCTGTAGCCTCAGACTGTTGTGTGTCTATCATGCTGTAGCCTCAGACTGTTGTGTGTCTAACATGTTGTATCCTCAGACTGTTGTGTGTCTAACATGTTGTAGCCTCAGACTGTTGTGTGTCTAACATGTTGTAGCCTCAGACCGTTGTGTGTCTAACATGCTGTAGCCTCAGACTGTTGTGTATCAGACTGTTGTGTGTCTATCCTGTTGTAGCCTCAGACTGTTGTGTGTCTAACATGCTGTAGCCTCAGACTGTTGTGTGTCTAACATGCTGTAGCCTCAGACTGTTGTGTGTCTAACATGCTGTAGCCTCAGACCGTTGTGTGTCTAACATGCTGTAGCCTCAGACTGTTGTGTACCAGACTGTTGTGTGTCTATCCTGTTGTAGCCTCAGACTGTTGTGTGTCTAACATGCTGTAGCCTCAGACTGTTGTGTGTCTAACATGCTGTAGCCTCAGACTGTTGTGTGTCTAACATGCTGTAGCCTCAGACTGTTGTGTGTCTAACATGCTGTAGCCTCAGACTGTTGAAGCCTCAGACTGTTGTGTATCAGACTGTTGTGTGTCTAACATGCTGTAGCCTCAGACTGTTGTGTGTCTAACATGCTGTAGCCTCAGACTGTTGTGTGTCTATCATGCTGTAGCCTCAGACTGTTGTGTGTCTAACATGCTGTAGCCTCAGACTGTTGTGTGTCTATCATGCTGTAGCCTCCGACTGTTGTGTGTCTATCATGCTGTAGCCTCCGACTGTTGTGTGTCTATCATGCTGTAGCCTCAGACTGTTGTGTGTCTATCATGTTGTAGCCTCAGACTGTTGTGTGTCAGACTGTTGTGTGTCTAACATGTTGTAGCCTCAGACTGTTGTGTGTCTATCATGTTGTAGCCTCAGACTGTTGTGTGTCAGACTGTTGTGTGTCTATCATGCTGTAGCCTCAGACTGTTGTGTGTCTATCATGCTGTAGCCTCAGACTGTTGTGTGTCTAACATGTTGTATCCTCAGACTGTTGTTTGTCTAACATGTTGTAGCCTCAGACTGTTGTGTGTCTAACATGTTGTAGCCTCAGACCGTTGTGTGTCTAACATGCTGTAGCCTCAGACTGTTGTGTATCAGACTGTTGTGTGTCTATCCTGTTGTAGCCTCAGACTGTTGTGTGTCTAACATGCTGTAGCCTCAGACTGTTGTGTGTCTAACATGCTGTAGCCTCAGACTGTTGTGTGTCTAACATGCTGTAGCCTCAGACCGTTGTGTGTCTAACATGCTGTAGCCTCAGACTGTTGTGTGTCTATCCTGTTGTAGCCTCAGACTGTTGTGTGTCTAACATGCTGTAGCCTCAGACTGTTGTGTGTCTAACATGCTGTAGCCTCAGACTGTTGTGTGTCTAACATGCTGTAGCCTCAGACTGTTGTGTGTCTAACATGTTGTAGCCTCAGACTGTTGTGTGTCTAACATGCTGTAGCCTCAGACTGTTGCGTGTCTATCATGCTGTAGCCTCCGACTGTTGTGTGTCTATCATGCTGTAGCCTCCGACTGTTGTGTGTCTATCATGCTGTAGCCTCAGACTGTTGTGTGTCTATCATGTTGTAGCCTCAGACTGTTGTGTGTCAGACTGTTGTGTGTCTAACATGTTGTAGCCTCAGACTGTTGTGTGTCTAACATGTTGTAGCCTCAGACTGTTGTGTGTCAGACTGTTGTGTGTCTATCATGCTGTAGCCTCAGACTCACCACTCGCCCTGGTCCGGCAGGTCGTGGATCCATTTTCCTGAGACCTCTCCGATGAGGCCCAGGTCCTCGTGGGAGCTGGAAGATGATTGGTCGGAGAGGTGAGGTGGGATCAGAGGCGGCCAATCGTCTTCTATCATCACTGTGTCTTCCTGAGGCATGTTGATGGTCCGAGAGAGCTGGAAGGTTGCTGCACATACAGAAGGACCAGGTGTGTACCATCAAGGACTGTGACCATCAGACTCTATAACCAGGTGTCTACAATAAAGTACAGTAGTAAGAGACATAGGGAAAACAAAAATATACAATATGAGCTGCTGTGTCCAAGCTGTAAATGTTTTTGTTATTGAGACTGGACTAAAGAGAGAGACCAGAGAGAGACCAGAGAGAGACCAGAGAGAGAGACCAGAGAGAGACCAGAGAGAGACCAGAGAGAGACCAGAGAGAGAGACCAGAGAGAGACCAGAGAGAGACCAGAGAGAGACCAGAGAGAGACCAGTGAGAGACCAGAGAGAGACCAGAGAGCGAGACCAGAGAGAGACCAGAGAGAGACCAGAGAGAGACCAGAGAGAGACCAGAGAGAGACTAGTGAGAGACCAGAGAGAGACCAGAGAGAGACCAGAGAGAGGCCAGAGAGAGACCAGAGAGAGACCAGAGAGAGACCAGAGAGAGGCCAGAGAGAGAGACCAGAGAGAGAACAGAGAGAGACCAGAGAGAGAGACCAGAGAGAGACCAGAGAGAGACCAGAGAGAGAGACCAGAGAGAGACCAGAGAGAGAGACCAGAGAGATACCAGAGAGAGAGACCAGAGAGAGAGACCAGAGAGAGACCAGAGAGAGACCAGAGAGAGAGACCAGAGAGAGACCAGAGAGAGAGACCAGAGAGAGGCCAGAGAGAGAGACCAGAGAGAGAGACCAGAGAGAGACCAGAGAGAGACCAGAGAGAGACCAGAGAGAGACCAGAGAGAGAGACCAGAGAGAGACCAGAGAGAGAGACCAGAGAGAGACCAGAGAGAGAGACCAGAGAGAGAGACCAGAGAGAGACCAGAGAGAGGGACCAGAGAGAGACCAGAGAGAGACCAGAGAGAGACCAGAGAGAGAGACCAGAGAGAGACCAGAGAGAGAGACCAGAGAGAGGCCAGAGAGAGAGACCAGAGAGAGAGACCAGAGAGAGACCAGAGAGAGACCAGAGAGAGACCAGAGAGAGAGACCAGAGAGAGACCAGAGAGAGAGACCAGAGAGAGACCAGAGAGAGAGACCAGAGAGAGAGACCAGAGAGAGACCAGAGAGAGGGACCAGAGAGAGACCAGAGAGAGACCAGAGAGAGAGACCAGAGAGAGACCAGAGAGAGAGACCAGAGAGAGAGACCAGAGAGAGACCAGAGAGAGACCAGAGAGAGAGACCAGAGAGAGACCAGAGAGAGAGACCAGAGAGAGAGACCAGAGAGAGACCAGAGAGAGGGACCAGAGAGAGACCAGAGAGAGAGACCAGAGAGAGAGACCAGAGAGAGACCAGAGAGAGAGACCAGAGAGAGAGACCAGAGAGAGACCAGAGAGAGACCAGAGAGAGACCAGAGAGAGACCAGAGAGAGACCAGAGAGAGTGTGGGCCTCACGGCTGCCTGAACGACGACAGAATGCTGATGGGGAGGTGGCCCAGCGCTAGTGCTTTAAACACACACCATTGGAACATGTGTTAGCATTAGCATGACGGGAGCTACACACACACACACATGTGTTAGCATTAGCATGACAGGAGCTACACACACACACATGTTATTGTGTATCACTGTGAATGGGAGGCTCTGCTTTGTCATTAGTGAATATGGCTCAAAAGATTCAACATGGATTCAACTGAACATCAGCGTTTACACAGGGCTCAGAGTGATCAGTGTTCTGGCCCTCAGACTCTGCTGACGACTGAGACACAGCCCTCCTCCTCTCCTCGTCCTCTCCTCCTCCTCTACTCCTCCTCCTCCTCCTCCTCTACTCGTCCTCTACTCGTCCTCCTCTCCTCCTCCTCTCTCCGTCATCCTCTCCTTCTCCTACTCTTCTTTTCTTCCTCCTCCTCTCCTCCTCTCCTCCTCCCCCTCTCTTCCTCCTCCTCTCCTCCTCCTCTCTCCCTCATCCTCTCCTTCTCCTCCTCCCCCTCTCTTCCTCCTCCTCTCCTCCTCTCCTCCTCCCCCTCTCTTCCTCCTCCTCTCCCCTCTCTCCCTCGTCCTCTCCTCCTCCCCCTCTCTTCCTCCTCCTCCTCCTCTCCCCCTCCTCTCCTTCACACAGTTGTTGTGTGAAGGAGAGGATGAGGGAGAGAGGAGGAGGTCCTCTCTCCCTCATCCTCTCCTTCTCCTCCTCCCCTCTCTTCCTCCTCCTCCCCTCCCCCTCCTTCCTCCTCCCCCTCTCTCTCCTCCTCTCCTCCCTCCTCCTTCCTCCTCCCCTCTCTCCCCTCCTCCTCTCCTCCTCCTCCTCCTCTCTCTCCCCTCCTCCTCCTCTCCTCCCCCCCCTCCCCTCTCCCCCCCCTCCTCCTCCCTCCCCCTCCTCTCCTTCCTCCTCCTCTCCTCACTCTCTCCTCCTCTCTCCCCTCCTCCTCCCCCCTCCTCTCCTCCTCCCCTCTCTCCCCTCCCCTCCTCCTCCTCTCCTCCTCCTCCTCCTCTCCCCTCCTTCCTCCTCTCTTCCTCCTCCTCCTCCTCTCTCTCCTCCCCCCTCTTCCCCTCCTCCTCCTCTCCCCTCCTCTCCCTCCTCTCTCCTCCTCCCATCCTCTCCCCCCCCCTCCTCCCCCTCCTCCCCCTCTCCCCCTCCTCCTCCTCTCCTCCTCCAGAGACAAAGTCAGGAGTGAATAAGCCTCCATCGTCTGCAGCAGAGGCGCAGGTCTGAAAAGGATCCACTCAACAACAGTTGATTCTGTGTTAGGAACAAAAACTACTGTTGATACAAAAATACATTTAAATGAGTTAAAATCGTTCTGCTCATCAGCACTACACACAGCACTACACACAGCACTACACACAGCACTACACACAGCACTACACACAGCACTACACACAGCACAGATGCAAATATGTGTATGTAGTAATCAAACACACAACTGAGCACGGCTGCTGCGGTGTGTGTTAGCGAGCACACACACAGTTGTGTGTGTGTGTTAGTGAGCACACACAGTTGTTGTGTGTGTGTTAGCGAGCACACACAGTTGTTGTGTGTGTGTTAGCGAGCACACACAGTTGTGTGTGTGTTAGCGAGCACACACAGTTGTTGTGTATGTGTTAGCGAGCACACACAGTTGTTGTGTGTGTGTTAGCGAGCACACACAGTTGTTGTGTGTGTGTTAGCGAGCACACACAGTTGTTGTGTGTGTGTTAGTGAGCACACACACCGTGGCTATAGCACTGTTTTACTTCCGTCCAATTGAGGCGATGTCCAATGTAATGGTTTGTGTGTAATCGCCAACAGCAGACACAGTTTTTATTCTGGCAGGTTCCCAAACATCTGAGAATGGTTCCAGCGGAGCTCGTGGCGAATGAGGAGAGTTTAATCATTGGTAGAAAAAGCATTTCTAGTAAAGACGGTGGAGCTCGAACGTCTATCTTCATTACAAACACCTCGCGCTGCTGTGCGGCTCTGTCCTGGGCGTTTACACAGGCTCTGTCCTGGGCGTTTACACAGGCTCTACCCTGGGCGTTTACACAGGCTCTGTCCTGGGCACGTTTACACAGGCTCTGTCCTGGGCGTTTACACAGGCTCTGTCCTGGGCACGTTTACACAGGCTCTGCCCTGGGCACGTTTACACAGGCTCTGCCCTGGGCGTTTACACAGGCTCTGTCCTGGGCGTTTACACAGGCTCTGTCCTGGGCACGTTTACACAGGCTCTGCCCTGGGCACGTTTACACAGGCTCTGCCCTGGGCGTTTACACAGGCTCTACCCTGGGCGTTTACACAGGCTCTGTCCTGGGCGTTTACACAGGCTCTGTCCTGGGCGTTTACACAGGCTCTGTCCTGGGCGTTTACACAGGCTCTGTCCTGGGCGTTTACACAGGCTCTGTCCTGGGCACGTTTACACAGGCTCTGTCCTGGGCGTTTACACAGGCTCTGTCCTGGGGCGTTTACACAGGCTCTGTCCTCGGCGTTTACACAGGCTCTGTCCTGGGCGTTTACACAGGCTCTGTCCTGGGGCGTTTACACAGGCTCTGTCCTGGGCGTTTACACAGGCTCTGTCCTGGGCGTTTACACAGGCTCTGTCCTGGGCGTTTACACAGGCTCTGTCCTGGGCGTTTACACAGGCTCTGTCCTGGGCGTTTACACAGGCTCTGTCCTGGGCGTTTACACAGGCTCTGTCCTGGGCGTTTACACAGGCTCTGTCCTGGGCGTTTACACAGGCTCTGTCCTGGGCGTTTACACAGGCTCTGTCCTGGGCGTTTACACAGGCTCTGTCCTGGGCGTTTACACAGGCTCTGTCCTGGGCGTTTACACAGGCTCTGTCCTGGGCGTTTACACAGGCTCTGTCCTGGGCGTTTACACAGGCTCTGTCCTGGGCGTTTACACAGGCTCTGTCCTGGGCGTTTACACAGGCTCTGTCCTGGGCGTTTACACAGGCTCTGTCCTGGGCGTTTACACAGGCTCTGTCCTGGGCGTTTACACAGGCTCTGTCCTGGGCGTTTACACAGGCTCTGTCCTGGGCGTTTACACAGGCTCTGTCCTGGGCGTTTACACAGGCTCTGTCCTGGGCGTTTACACAGGCTCTGTCCTGGGCGTTTACACAGGCTCTGTCCTGGGCGTTTACACAGGCTCTGTCCTGGGCGTTTACACAGGCTCTGTCCTGGGCGTTTACACAGGCTCTGTCCTGGGCGTTTACACAGGCTCTGTCCTGGGCGTTTACACAGGCTCTGTCCTGGGCGTTTACACAGGCTCTGTCCTGGGCGTTTACACAGGCTCTGTCCTGGGCGTTTACACAGGCTCTGTCCTGGGCGTTTACACAGGCTCTGTCCTGGGCGTTTACACAGGCTCTGTCCTGGGCGTTTACACAGGCTCTGTCCTGGGCGTTTACACAGGCTCTGTCCTGGGCGTTTACACAGGCTCTGTCCTGGGCGTTTACACAGGCTCTGTCCTGGGCGTTTACACAGGCTCTGTCCTGGGCGTTTACACAGGCTCTGTCCTGGGCGTTTACACAGGCTCTGTCCTGGGCGTTTACACAGGCTCTGTCCTGGGCGTTTACACAGGCTCTGTCCTGGGCGTTTACACAGGCTCTGTCCTGGGCGTTTACACAGGCTCTGTCCTGGGCGTTTACACAGGCTCTGTCCTGGGCGTTTACACAGGCTCTGTCCTGGGCGTTTACACAGGCTCTGTCCTGGGCGTTTACACAGGCTCTGTCCTGGGCGTTTACACAGGCTCTGTCCTGGGCGTTTACACAGGCTCTGTCCTGGGCGTTTACACAGGCTCTGTCCTGGGCGTTTACACAGGCTCTGTCCTGGGCGTTTACACAGGCTCTGTCCTGGGCGTTTACACAGGCTCTGTCCTGGGCGTTTACACAGGCTCTGTCCTGGGCGTTTACACAGGCTCTGTCCTGGGCGTTTACACAGGCTCTGTCCTGGGCGTTTACACAGGCTCTGTCCTGGGCGTTTACACAGGCTCTGTCCTGGGCGTTTACACAGGCTCTGTCCTGGGCGTTTACACAGGCTCTGTCCTGGGCGTTTACACAGGCTCTGTCCTGGGCGTTTACACAGGCTCTGTCCTGGGCGTTTACACAGGCTCTGTCCTGGGCGTTTACACAGGCTCTGTCCTGGGCGTTTACACAGGCTCTGTCCTGGGCGTTTACACAGGCTCTGTCCTGGGCGTTTACACAGGCTCTGTCCTGGGCGTTTACACAGGCTCTGTCCTGGGCGTTTACACAGGCTCTGTCCTGGGCGTTTACACAGGCTCTGTCCTGGGCGTTTACACAGGCTCTGTCCTGGGCGTTTACACAGGCTCTGTCCTGGGCGTTTACACAGGCTCTGTCCTGGGCGTTTACACAGGCTCTGTCCTGGGCGTTTACACAGGCTCTGTCCTGGGCGTTTACACAGGCTCTGTCCTGGGCGTTTACACAGGCTCTCCCTGGGCGTTTACACAGGCTCTGTCCTGGGCGTTTACACAGGCTCTGTCCTGGGCGTTTACACAGGCTCTGTCCTGGGCGTTTACACAGGCTCTGTCCTGGGCGTTTACACAGGCTCTGTCCTGGGCGTTTACACAGGCTCTGTCCTGGGCGTTTACACAGGCTCTGTCCTGGGCGTTTACACAGGCTCTGTCCTGGGCGTTTACACAGGCTCTGTCCTGGGCGTTTACACAGGCTCTGTCCTGGGCGTTTACACAGGCTCTGTCCTGGGCGTTTACACAGGCTCTGTCCTGGGCGTTTACACAGGCTCTGTCCTGGGCGTTTACACAGGCTCTGTCCTGGGCGTTTACACAGGCTCTGTCCTGGGCGTTTACACAGGCTCTGTCCTGGGCGTTTACACAGGCTCTGTCCTGGGCGTTTACACAGGCTCTGTCCTGGGCGTTTACACAGGCTCTGTCCTGGGCGTTTACACAGGCTCTGTCCTGGGCGTTTACACAGGCTCTGTCCTGGGCGTTTACACAGGCTCTGTCCTGGGCGTTTACACAGGCTCTGTCCTGGGCGTTTACACAGGCTCTGTCCTGGGCGTTTACACAGGCTCTGTCCTGGGGCGTTTACACAGGCTCTGTCCTGGGCGCGTTTACAACAGGCTCTGTCCTGGGCGTTTACACAGGCTCTGTCCTGGGGCGTTTACACAGGCTCTGTCCTGGGCGTTTACACAGGCTCTGTCCTGGGCGCGTTTACACAGGCTCTGTCCTGGCGCGTTTACACAGGCTCTGTCCTGGGCGTTTACACAGGCTCTGTCCTGGGCGTTTACACAGGCTCTGTCCTGGGCGTTTACACAGGCTCTGTCCTGGGCGTTTTACACAGGCTCTGTCCTGGGCGTTTACACAGGCTCTGTCCTGGGCGTTTACACAGGCTCTGTCCCTGGGCGTTTACACAGGCTCTGTCCTGGGCGTTTACACAGGCTCTGTCCTGGGCGTTTACACAGGCTCTGTCCTGGGCGTTTACACAGGCTCTGTCCTGGGCGTTTACACAGGCTCTGTCCTGGGCGTTTACACAGGCTCTGTCCTGGGCGTTTACACAGGCTCTGTCCTGGGCGTTTACACAGGCTCTGTCCTGGGCGTTTACACAGGCTCTGTCCTGGGCGTTTACACAGGCTCTGTCCTGGGCGTTTACACAGGCTCTGTCCTGGGCGTTTACACAGGCTCTGTCCTGGGGCGTTTACACAGGCTCTGTCCTGGGCGTTTACACAGGCTCTGTCCTGGGCGCGTTTACACAGGCTCTGTCCTGGGCGTTTACACAGGCTCTGTCCTGGGCGTTTACACAGGCTCTGTCCTGGGCGTTTACACAGGCTCTGTCCTGGGCGTTTACACAGGCTCTGTCCTGGGCGTTTACACAGGCTCTGTCCTGGGCGTTTACACAGGCTCTGTCCTGGGCGTTTACACAGGCTCTGTCCTGGGCGTTTACACAGGCTCTGTCCTGGGCGTTTACACAGGCTCTGTCCTGGGCGTTTACACAGGCTCTGTCCTGGGCGTTTACACAGGCTCTGTCCTGGGCGTTTACACAGGCTCTGTCCCTGGGCGTTTACACAGGCTCTGTCCTGGGCGTTTACACAGGCTCTGTCCTGGGCGTTTACACAGGCTCTGTCCTGGGCGTTTACACAGGCTCTGTCCTGGGCGTTTACACAGGCTCTGTCCTGGGCGTTTACACAGGCTCTGTCCTGGGCGTTTACACAGGCTCTGTCCTGGGCGTTTACACGTTTACACAGGCTCTGTCCTGGGCGTTTACACAGGCTCTGTCCTGGGCGTTTACACAGGCTCTGTCCTGGGCGTTTACACAGGCTCTGTCCTGGGCACGTTTACACAGGCTCTGGTCCTGGGCGTTTACACAGGCTCTGTCCTGGGCGTTTACACAGGCTCTGTCCTGGGCGTTTACACAGGCTCTGTCCTGGGCGTTTACACAGGCTCTGTCCTGGGCGTTTACACAGGCTCTGTCCTGGGCGTTTACACAGGCTCTGTCCTGGGCGTTTACACAGGCTCTGTCCTGGGCGTTTACACAGGCTCTGTCCTGGGCGTTTACACAGGCTCTGTCCTGGGCGTTTACACAGGCTCTGTCCTGGGCGTTTACACAGGCTCTGTCCTGGGCGTTTACACAGGCTCTGTCCTGGGCGTTTACACAGGCTCTGTCCTGGGCGTTTACACAGGCTCTGTCCTGGGCGTTTACACAGGCTCTGTCCTGGGCGTTTACACAGGCTCTGTCCTGGGCGTTTACACAGGCTCTGTCCTGGGCGTTTACACAGGCTCTGTCCTGGGGCGTTTACACACGGCTCTGTCCTGGGCGTTTACACAGGCTCTGTCCTGGGCGTTTACACAGGCTCTGTCCTGGGCGGTTTACACAGGCTCTGCCCTGGGGCGTTTACACAGCTCTGTCCTGGGCGTTTACACAGGCTCTGTCCTGGGCGTTTACACAGGCTCTGTCCTGGGCGTTTTACACAGGCTCTGTCCCTGGGCGTTTACACAGGCTCTGTCCTGGGCGTTTACACAGGCTCTGTCCTGGGCGCGTTTACACAGGCTCTGTCCTGGGCGCGTTGCTCTGATCCTGGGCGCGTTTACACAGGCTCTGTCCTGGGCGTTTACACAGGCTCTGTCCTGGGCGTTTACACAGGCTCTGTCCTGGGTCGTTTACACAGGCTCTGTCCTGGGCGTTTACACAGGCTCTGTCCTGGGCGTTTACACAGGCTCTGTCCTGGGCGTTTACACAGGCTCTGTACTGGGCGCGTTTACACAGGCTCTGTCCTGGGCGTTTACACAGGCTCTTGTCCTGGGCGTTTACACAGGCTCTGTCCTGGGCGTTTACACAGGCTCTGTCCTGGGCGTTTAACAGGCTCTGTCCTGGGCGTTTACACAGGCTCTGTCCTGGGCGTTTACACAGGCTCTGTCCTGGGCACGTTTACACCTGGCTCTGCCCTGGGCGTTTACACAGGCTCTGTCCTGGCGCGTTTACACAGGCTCTGTCCTGGGCGTTTACACAGGCTCTGTCCTGGGCGTTTACACAGGCTCTGTCCTGGGGCGTTTACACAGGCTCTGTCCTGGGCGTTTACACAGGCTCTGTCCTGGGCGTTTACACAGGCTCTGTCCTGGGCGTTTACACAGGCTCTGTCCTGGGCGTTTACACAGGCTCTGTCCTGGGCGTTTACACAGGCTCTGTCCTGGGCGTTTTACACAGGCTCTGTCCTGGGCGTTTACACAGGCTCTGTCCTGGGCGTTTACACAGGCTCTGACCTGGGCGTTTACACAGGCTCTGTCCTGGGCGTTTACACAGGCTCTGTCCTGGGCGCGTTTACACAGGCTCTGTCCTGGGCGTTTACACAGGCTCTGTCCTGGGCGTTTACACAGGCTCTGTCCTGGGCGTTTCCACTAGGCTCTGTCCTGGGCGTTTTACACAGGCTCTGTCCTGGGGCATTTACACAGGCTCTGTCCTGGGCGTTTACACAGGGCTGGGCGTTTACACAGGCTCTGTCCATGGGCGTTTACACAGGCTCTAACATGGGCGTTTACACAGGCTCTGTCCTGGGCGTTTTTACACAGGCTCTGTCCTGGGCGCGTTTACACAGGCTCTGTCCTGGGCGTTTACACAGGCTCTGTCCTGGGCGTTTACACAGGCTCTGTCCTGGGCGTTTACACAGGCTCTGTCCTGGGCGTTTACACAGGCTCTGTCCTGGCGTTTACACAGCTCTGTCTGGGCGTTTACACAGGCTCTGTCCTGGGCGTTTACACAGGCTCTGTCCTGGGCGTTTACACAGGCTCTGTCCTGGGCGTTTACACAGGCTCTGTCCTGGGCGTTTACACAGGCTCTGTCCTGGGCGTTTACACAGGCTCTGTCCTGGGCGTTTACACAGGCTCTGTCCTGGGCGTTTACACAGGCTCTGTCCTGGGCGTTTACACAGGCTCTGTCCTGGGCGTTTACACAGGCTCTGTCCTGGGCGTTTACACAGGCTCTGTCCTGGGCGTTTACACAGGCTCTGTCCTGGGCGTTTACACAGGCTCTGTCCTGGGCGTTTACACAGGCTCTGTCCTGGGCGTTTACACAGGCTCTGTCCTGGGCCGTTTACACAGGCTCTGTCCTGGGCGTTTACACAGGCTCTGTCCTGGGCGTTTACACAGGCTCTGTCCTGGGCGTTTACACAGGCTCTGTCCTGGGCGTTTACACAGGCTCTGTCCTGGGCGTTTACACAGGCTCTGTCCTGGGCGTTTACACAGGCTCTGTCCTGGGCGTTTACACAGGCTCTGTCCTGGGCGTTTACACAGGCTCTGTCCTGGGCGTTTACACAGGCTCTGTCCTGGGCGTTTACACAGGCTCTGTCCTGGGCGTTTACACAGGCTCTGTCCTGGGCGTTTACACAGGCTCTGTCCTGGGCGTTTACACAGGCTCTGTCCTGGGCCGTTTACACAGGCTCTGTCCTGGGCGTTTACACAGGCTCTGTCCTGGGCGTTTACACAGGCTCTGTCCTGGGCGTTTACACAGGCTCTGTCCTGGGCGTTTACACAGGCTCTGTCCTGGGCGTTTACACAGGCTCTGTCCTGGGCGTTTACACAGGCTCTGTCCTGGGCGTTTACACAGGCTCTGTCCTGGGCGTTTACACAGGCTCTGTCCTGGGCGTTTACACAGGCTCTGTCCTGGCGCGTTTACACAGGCTCTGTCCTGGGCGTTTACACAGGCTCTGTCCTGGGCGTTTACCGTTTACACAGGCTCTGTCCTGGGCGTTTACACAGGCTCTGTCCTGGGCGTTTACACAGGCTCTGTCCTGGGCGTTTACACAGGCTCTGTCCTGGGCGTTTACACAGGCTCTGTCCTGGCGTTTACACAGGCTCTGTCCTGGGCGTTTACACAGGCTCTGTCCTGGGCGTTTACACAGGCTCTGTCCTGGGCGTTTACACAGGCTCTGTCCTGGGCGTTTACACAGGCTCTGTCCTGGGCGTTTACACAGGCTCTGTCCTGGGCGTTTACACAGGCTCTGTCCTGGGCGTTTACACAGGCTCTGTCCTGGGCGTTTTACACAGGCTCTGTCCTGGGCGTTTACACAGGCTCTGTCCTGGGCGTTTACACAGGCTCTGTCCTGGGCGTTTACACAGGCTCTGTCCTGGGCGTTTACACAGGCTCTGTCCTGGGCGTTTACACAGGCTCTGTCCTGGGCGCGTTTACACAGGCTCTGTCCTGGGCGTTTACACAGGCTCTGTCCTGGGCGTTTACACAGGCTCTGTCCTGGGCGTTTACACAGGCTCTGTCCTGGGCGTTTACACAGGCTCTGTCCTGGGCGTTTACACAGGCTCTGTCCTGGGCGTTTACACAGGCTCTGTCCTGGGCGTTTACACAGGCTCTGTCCTGGGCGTTTACACAGGCTCTGCCTGGGCGTTTACACAGGCTCTGTCCTGGGCGTTTACACAGGCTCTGTCCTGGGCGTTTACACAGGCTCTGTCCTGGGCGTTTACACAGGCTCTGTCCTGGGCGTTTACACAGGCTCTGTCCTGGGCGTTTACACAGGCTCTGTCCTGGGCGTTTACACAGGCTCTGTCCTGGGCGTTTACACAGGCTCTGTCCTGGGCGTTTACACAGGCTCTGTCCTGGGCGTTTACACAGGCTCTGTCCTGGGCGTTTACACAGGCTCTGTCCTGGGCGTTTACACAGGCTCTGTCCTGGGCGTTTACACAGGCTCTGTCCTGGGCGTTTACACAGGCTCTGTCCTGGGCGTTTACACAGGCTCTGTCCTGGGCGTTTACACAGGCTCTGTCCTGGGCGTTTACACAGGCTCTGTCCTGGGCGTTTACACAGGCTCTGTCCTGGGCGTTTACACAGGCTCTGTCCTGGGCGTTTACACAGGCTCTGTCCTGGGCGTTTACACAGGCTCTGTCCTGGGCGTTTACACAGGCTCTGTCCTGGGCGTTTACACAGGCTCTGTCCTGGGCGTTTACACAGGCTCTGTCCTGGGCGTTTACACAGGCTCTGTCCTGGGCGTTTACACAGGCTCTGTCCTGGGCGGTTTACACAGGCTCTGTCCTGGGCGTTTACACAGGCTCTGTCCTGGGCGTTTACACAGGCTCTGTCCTGGGCGTTTACACAGGCTCTGTCCTGGGCGTTTACACAGGCTCTGTCCTGGGCGTTTACACAGGCTCTGTCCTGGGCGTTTACACAGGCTCTGTCCTGGGCGTTTACACAGGCTCTGTCCTGGGCGTTTACACAGGCTCTGTCCTGGGCGTTTACACAGGCTCTGTCCTGGGCGTTTACACAGGCTCTGTCCTGGGCGTTTACACAGGCTCTGTCCTGGGCGTTTACACAGGCTCTGTCCTGGGCGTTTACACAGGCCAGACTGAGGCTGTAGACCCAGGACTGAGGCTGTAGACCTAGGACTGAGGCTGTAGACCCAGGACTGAGGCTGTAGACCCAGGACTGAGGCTGTAGACCCAGGACTGAGGCTGTAGACCCAGGACTGAGACTGTAGACCCAGGACTGAGGCTGTAGACCTAGGACTGAGGCTGTAGACCCAGGACTGAGGCTGTAGACCCAGGACTGAGGCTGTAGACCCAGGACTGAGACTGTAGACCCAGGACTGAGGCTGTAGACCTAGGACTGAGGCTGTAGACCCAGGACTGAGGCTGTAGACCCAGGACTGAGGCTGTAGACCCAGGACTGAGACTGTAGACCCAGGACTGAGGCTGTAGACCCAGGACTGAGGCTGTAGACCCAGGACTGAGGCTGTAGACCCAGGACTGAGGCTGTAGACCCAGGACTGAGGCCGTAGACCCAGGACTGAGGCTGTAGACCCAGGACTGAGGCTGTAGGACTGAGGCCGTAGACCCAGGACTGAGGCTGTAGACCCAGGACTGAGGCTGTAGACCCAGGACTGAGGCTGTAGACCCAGGACTGAGGCTGTAGACCCAGGACTGAGGCTGTAGGACTGAGGCTGTAGACCCAGGACTGAGGCTGTAGACCCAGGACTGAGGCTGTAGACCCAGGACTGAGGCTGTAGACCCAGGACTGAGGCTGTAGACCCAGGACTGAGGCTGTAGACCAGGACTGAGGTTGTAGACCCAGGACTGAGGCTGTAGACCCAGGACTGAGGTTGTAGACCCAGGACTGAGGCTGTAGACCCAGGACTGAGGCTGTAGACCCAGGACTGAGGTTGTAGGCCCAGGACTGAGATTGTAGACCCAGGACTGAGGTTGTAGACCCAGGACTGAGGCTGTAGACCCAGGACTGAGGTTGTAGGCCCAGGACTGAGGTTGTAGACCCAGGACTGAGGTTGTAGACCCAGGACTGAGGCTGTAGACCCAGGACTGAGGCTGTAGACCCAGGACTGAGGTTGTAGACCCAGGACTGAGGTTGTAGACCCAGGACTGAGGTTGTAGACCCAGGACTGAGGCTGTAGACCCAGGACTGAGGCTGTAGACCCAGGACTGAGGTTGTAGACCCAGGACTGAGGCTGTAGACCCAGGACTGAGGTTGTAGACCCAGGACTGAGGCTGTAGACCCAGGACTGAGGCTGTAGACCCAGGACTGAGGCTGTAGACCCAGGACTGAGGTTGTAGGCTGCCTTAAAATGTTGATTCTAAACAATTAGAATTGTATAGTGTAATCAAGTTATTTGCCTGTGTTTATTCATCCATTCCATCCATTTTCTTCCGCTTCATCCGTTGCCGGGTCGCGGGGGCAGCAGTCTAAGCAGAGACGCCCAGACTTCCCTATCCACACACACTTCCTCCAGCTCGTCCGGGGGGACCCAAAGGCGTTCCCAGGCCAGCTGAGAGACATAGTCCCTCCAGCGTGTCCTGGGTCTTCCCCGGGGCCTCCTCCCGGTGGGACGTGCCCGGAACACCTCCCCAGGGAGGCGTCTAGGAGGCATCCGGAACAGATGCCCGAGCCACCTCAACTGGTTCCTCTCCACGTGGAGAAGCAGCGGCTCTACTCCGAGCTCCTCCAGTGTGACTGAGCTCCTCACCCTATCTCTAAGGGAGCAGCGGCTCTACTCCGAGCTCCTCCTGTGTGACTGAGCTCCTCACCCTATCTCTAACCCTAACCCTATGTCAGTCTGTAAACACGGGGCCTATTCCTTTATGATATGCCCTTTGATCAAATACAAATACATGTTAATATTATATAGATCAAAGTTTAGACGTAGATGTTGAAATCTTACCTCTACAGCTTTAACAAATGAAGAACAATCGTCCCCGAAGAAATGTGGAAGTCCAAGTAGAAGGACGGCCCTCATAAAAGAGTGAGTTGTCAAGAGTTCTCCTAGAAAGAAAGAAACAATTATTATAAATCCTCAAACTGAAAAGCATTATGTAATCTGGATCAAATTTCCCCCACAACTGTAAAGACGGTAGTTAAGAGTTTCTATTACTGAGGACAACCATTTACTCAGAGAACTTGGGTTTATGATCAACGGCTGCTGCAAATTTGATTCATTTAGGTCGACTAATCCAGTCATATGCCTGGATATAAACATTTAATTCTGCAGATTGAGTTTTAGAAAGAGGTAAACATTAGGTCAAATTGAAAAAACAAAAGTTGGTGGCCAGGTGGGGGATGTAACATGGAATGATTGAATTAGACTTAAGTTATTTTACTAAGCAGATTAGTGTAATGATTGGAAAAGATTTGGAGATGTAAATAAATGAAACCAAAACCATTTCCATATTCAAAAAGTATAAAAATATGCACAGCATTAGAATACAATCACAGTCAGCATGTTAATCTCTGAACAGAAGCAAAAGTTGGCAAGTTGAGTCACTAATTGGAAAAAGGTCAACATTTGTTGAAATGGGTTCAAAGCATTGAAAAGCTTACATTACAGCAGTGCATGGAATGTGTACAAGATTTCAGAGTTCAAAAACGCAACACTGCAATTTTGGGGAACATTTATGAGTTTAAAGGTAAAGGTTCACTTTTATTAAGCCCATGTTTTGGGCCCTGATTTAAAATCAAGAATAGATTTACACTTGGGAAGTTTGACCCAAAAACATACAAATCAAAATGTGTGCATTATTTGAATCACTTACATCAGGCTGTAGGAGACTGGCCCAGAACGGCACACTTAGGGCTTCAAGAAACGGTTTAAGTCTTGGTCAAATCCAGAGATGAGCGTTTCTCTGAGATTGACAGATGCAAACTCCAATCTAAAAATGGGAGGCAATGGACACATGAGTGTAAACTACATAACCTTAAAGCAGGAGTTAAAGCAAAAAAAAAAGATTTGACTGAAGATTTTTGCATGGAAATGTATCACAAGTAAATCACAGTAATATGCAGGACCAAGTTATATTTGTAATTACAATATATTATTGTATAATAGATTGTATATTGAATACAGCTCAAATGAATTCTTCAAAGATATACAGTGTATTTTGATATGAAATATAAGTGGATCAAGCAACAAGTAAACTTTTTGACAGAATATTAGTGAGAGTAGCTTTACTTGAGGCGATATGGAGCGTCAACACTTTGGCTCTGTCCTCGTCAAAATATTGCAAAAGGACGATAACATTCTGTCCACATTTGTTTGTGGACACGTCAATATTTAAGAAAAAGGTTTCCCTATCAAGTTTGAGTGCACAGTGCACTTCGATCAACTGCAAATGATTTAAATAAATGTACCAGCGGTAGTGATATTCTGAACGTTATTTTCTGCGATAAAGCCACAGACACGGTCTAGTGTCAGTTGTTGCTGATGCACCAGGTAAAGATGAAGTGTCGGAAAGTGCACAAACAGCTGCTTTGGCGAATCAGAGCAAATATGTGTTCTCCATTCATTCAACCATCTCCAGTCTATGTTTTTCATCTCTGCCTCATATGCATGTGAAAACTTAAGAGATCAAAGTGTTTCAAAGTTGTGATTGTAATTAATGATATTTATGTTGTCACACATATCTTCCAAGCACATAGCACTTCGTAGCACCTCACATGGTCCAAGAAAAAGGCTGTGAAAGGTTTCTGAAAACTGTGACCAATATGAAAGTACAAAGCACAGTATGACCTTTGTCTGTGCACTTATAAATACTTATAAATACTTATAAATACTTATAAATACACAGCATGATGGAACAAAGAGGAAATATACCTAAAATTAGTCCTTTAATAGAAAGTTTCCTTTTGGTCTTTATTGTAGATAATCCACAACAAAACTGTCCATCTAGCAGTAAAGGCTAAATGTGAATTATACAAGAAATATAATAGAATTAACTTCAGAGTGTAAAATGTGGATTTCTTGCAACAAGCATACTACTGGAGCTATTCTGAATGGCTAAACAAACAGAACAGATGCCATGTATAAAACACATTTTGTTCAGACCTGATTCAAGTCGTCCAGGAGCCTCGACCAGTGGACAGTGTACGCTGTACTCCTGCGGTAGAAAATAAGAGGCATTAAAATGAGTCCATCACGTGAAAACAAAATGAGCTTTACGTTGCACAATGCTCAGATGGGTCTAAAACTGCTGGTTAACATTAGCGACATGCTATGCTGCTAAATGAGTAGCTACCAGTCAAATGTAAAGTTGTACATCGCTTTTTTTGTCGTATGTGCAAATAAATCAATACCTGCGCAGGCTCCACTGGAGAAACCGGTCTCTCCTGAGCAGCCTCCGCACACACACACACAAGTACATGTCGTGAGTGAAGAGCCGGGTCCCGCTGGTCCCGAGCGAGTGCTGTAGTCCAGCGGCCCCCGGGGACCGTGCGTGTATCAGCGGCCACTGTGTGCATCTCATTCACCGAGACAAACAGACTGTAACGGAAAGTATAACGGATTAGATCTGTACAGCGTATCCGTTAGGACTCAGTAATGCAGTAAACACATGTCACTCCCGGTGTGTGAAGAAGGACCAAACAAACAGCACAGTATCTTTGAACGTAGTACAACGAACGTCAAAGAAATAGTCCCACTATAAACACAAACCCACTCAAAATTGAATAGAAAGTTGAATACCCACATATATAGCACCAACACAGATATTTAGCGTATGATTATGTGACCTATCAACAAAAAACTCGAGAAGTTTCTTTTCTCTTTCATTGCTTTGAAGGCACGAACAACACGGTCCACCGCCGCCATTCTCGCAGGTTCACGACGACACAGCCTATCGCTAAGGCTGATATCTTAGATTATTTTGCAAGACATACAGCTGTCTACAACAGATCAAAGAGTTTACTTACCAAAGAAAGATGTGAGGAAGATGCCAAAAGTCCCAACAGAAGATGTAGATGAAGTCCCAACCTCTGCTACAACCTCTGCTACAACCTCTGCTACAACCTCTGCTACAACCTCTGCTACAACCTCTGCTACAACCTCTGCTACAACCTCTGCTACAACCTCTGCTACAACCTCTGCTACAACCTCTGCTACAACCTCTGCTACAACCTCTGCTACAACCTCTGCTACAACCTCTGCTACGACCTCTGCTACAACCTCTGCTACAACCATGCGGTCATGGCCGCGAAGAGGCAGCTTCCGTGTGACGCAGACGTGATGACGTCCTCAATTAAAAGTGCTTACCAAGAATAATCAAGTCAATTAACTCAACAAGTTATCTTGAATTGGATTTTTACGTTTACTGCTGAAGAGTTGTTTCAATTCATGATTTCGATTTGTGATAGCTTTTTGGGAAAAACATGCTGATTTAACTCAATATTATGGGTTGAGATAACTAAAAGTCAAAACAAGAATTTACAGTGTAGTCCTGGTACCTGTAGTCCTGGTACCTGTAGTCCTGGTACCTGTAGTCCTGGTACCTGTAGTCCTGGTACCTGTAGTCCTGGTACCTGTAGTCTATTGCAGAGCCTCGTCATTCATTCAAGGATTTTCATTTCTGTCGATAACCTCAGACTTCCTCTTTTCTCCAGAGTTAGAGCCCCCCCTGCCCCCCCTGCCCCCCCCCATGACCGCTGAACATGGATCTATGATAATAACTGGGTAGAGTGTCACTAGTTTACAGCTGTCCCACCCCCGGCCACAGGGGGGTGTTAGTGTCCCTTGTTGTCCTGTGCACGTGCATGAGAGCCACACATGCGTATTTGGCCCAAAGCATCATGGGAGATAATCCACTGCACAGAACCGGGAGGACCAGACGATGCCCAAATATGGGCGAGTTCTGCTAATCTCCCAGTCTCTGTGAAGTCCCATGAACCACTGAACACAAGCCGTTCATCTGAACAGGAGCCATCTTGGATCAGCGGGGCTTGGTCTGACGCAGAGGCAGCAGGAGAAACACTGACTCTGCTGTAGTCTCCTCCTCCTCCTCCATCAAACACCTCCTCCTCCTCCATCAAACACCTCCTCCTCCTCCATCAAACACCTCCTCCTCCTCCATCAAACACCTCCTCCATCAAACACCTCCTCCTCCTCCCCCACCACCTCCTCCGGCGTTTCATTTAACAAAGAAGCAGCTCCCGCTCTGCGACCGGAGAGGCAGAAAAAGAGATCAGAGGAGACAAGATTTCCGGCAAATTGGACAAACTCGCGGCAAACCACTTTAATATCTCTTTCAAAGCACACGGCAAATGGAAATGTGGAAACGGAGAGCGCTCGGAGTTAACCGGGGGGGGGAGCGCTCGGAGTTAACCGGGGGGGGGGGGGGGGGGGATTTGTCACGGAAGTTCAAAGCAGGAGAGGAGCAGTATCTAGATTATCTGGAGGGGGAGAAGGGAGATTCACACCCCCTTCTCACCGATATGTGGGGAACAGGGAGATGGGATACTTAGGAGGAGGGGGAGGGGGGGAGGGGGGGAGGGGGAGGGGGGGAGAGAGAAGTAGGTTAGGAGAAAAGTTGAGGATAATGGAGGTGATGGCAGCTGTAACTTTTGAACATTTGGATTCATTTTTCTCAACAGTTATTTCATTTCAATGTATTTATGTATCGCCATCTGAGTCCGCCTGGGTCCGCCTGGGTCCACCTGGGTCCGCCTGGGTCCACCTGGGTCCACCTGGGTCCACCTGGGTCCGCCTGGGTCCGCCTGGGTCCACCTGGGTCCGCCTGGGTCCGCCTGGGTCCGCCTGGGTCCACCTGGGTCCACCTGGGTCCACCTGGGTCCACCTGGGTCCACCTGGGTCCGCCTGGGTCCGCCTGGGTCCACCTGGGTCCGCCTGGGTCCGCCTGGGTCCGCCTGGGTCCACCTGGGTCCACCTGGGTCCACCTGGGTCCGCCTGGGTCCGCCTGGGTCCACCTGGGTCCGCCTGGGTCCTTGGTTGATCCCAGTTGGACTGACCCTGTGTCTGTTGCAGTGTCCAGATGACGTCCAATGACCTCGAGCGGATACAGCGTCTGAGGCAGGAGTTCCAGCAGGCGCTACGGGAGGACGAGCCCTGGGTCAGTGTCCTACTACTGTCTCCTACTGTCCTCTACAGTCTCCTACTGTCTCCTACTGTCTCCTACTGTCCTCTACAGTCTCCTACTGTCTCCTACTGTCCTCTACTGTCTCCTACTGTCTCCTACTGTCCTCTACAGTCTCCTACTGTCCTCTACAGTCTCCTACTGTCTCCTACTGTCCTCTACAGTCTCCTACTGTCTCCTACTGTCCTCTACTGTCTCCTACTGTCTCCTACTGTCCTCTACTGTCTCCTACTGTTCCCTACAGTCTCCTACTGTCCTCTACTGTCCTCTACTGTCTCCTACTGTCTCCTACTGTCCTCTACAGTCTCCTACTGTCTCCTACTGTCCTCTACTGTCTCCTACTGAGTGTTAGCATTAGCAGCCCTCTGTTTGTGCCTGTGTTAGCATTAGCAGTCCTAGCGTTGCCGTTAGCTATAGCGGCGTGACGCGCGGTGACAGTCTGAGGCTAATCTGTGTTTGTCTTTGGGATTATTTACGGAGCCTTTAATCCTCGTCACTCGTTCACGACATAATCCTCTGAAGCAGAAACTATTGTCTCCCACTTCAAACATTCCTTTAAAGCACGGGTCTTCACTCCGAACTGTGTGTGTGTGTGTGTCTGTGTGTGTGTGTGTGTGTCTGTATGTGTGTGTGTGTGTGTGTGTCTGTGTGTGTGTGTCTGTGTATGTGTGTCTGTGTGTGTGTGTGTCTGTGTGTGTGTGTCTGTGTGTGTGTGTGTGTGTGTGTGTGTGTGTGTGTGTGTGTGTGTGTGTGTGTGTCTGTGTGTGTGTGTGTGTGTGTGTGTGTGTGTGTCTGTGTGTGTGTGTGTGTGTGTCTGTGTGTCTGTGTGTGTGTGTGTGTGTGTCTGTGTGTGTGTGTGTGTGTGTCTGTGTGTCTGTGTGTGTGTGTCTGTGTGTCTGTGTATGTGTGTCTGTGTGTGTGTGTGTCTGTGTGTGTGTGTGTCTGTGTGTCTGTGTGTGTGTGTGTGTCTGTGTGTGTGTGTGTGTGTGTGTGTGTGTCTGTGTGTCTGTGTGTGTGTGTCTGTGTGTGTGTGTGTGTGTGTGTGTGTGTGTGTGTGTGTGTGTGTGTGTGTGTGTGTGTGTGTGTGTGTGTGTGTGTGTGTGTGTGTGTGTGTGTGTGTGTGTGTGTGTGTGTGTGTGTGTGTGTGTGTGTGTGTGTGTGTGTGTGTGTGTCTGTGTGTGTGTGTGTGTGTGTGTGTGTGTGTGTGTGTGTGTGTGTGTGTGTCTGTGTGTGTGTGTGTCTGTGTGTGTGTGTATGACTCACTCAGACTCAGCAGGAGGTTATTAGTTTATGACTGTAAACCTGATTCTGGTCATACTTTACACAACTCACCTGGTCCTATGGTCTCAGTAGGCCTGTGGTCTCAGTAGGCCTGTGGTCCTCACCTGGTCCTCTGGTCTCAGTAGGCCTCTGGTCTCAGTAGGCCTGTGGTCCTCACCTGGTCCTCTGGTCTCAGTAGGCCTCTGGTCTCAGTAGGCCTGTGGTCCTCACCTGGTCCTCTGGTCTCAGTAGGCCTGTGGTCTCAGTAGGCCTGTGGTCTCAGTAGGCCTGTGGTCCTCACCTGGTCCTCTGGTCTCAGTAGGCCTCTGGTCTCAGTAGGCCTGTGGTCCTCACCTGGTCCTTTGGTCTCAGTAGGCCTGTGGTCTCAGTAGGCCTGTGGTCTCAGTAGGCCTGTGGTGATCCAGTCTGATGATCTGAGTCAAAGGGATTTTCTCATAATTGGAAAAAAATGCAATTAACTTTAATCCTTTGTTCATTTAAACGAGGAGGAAGTGGAGTTTACTTTATATACTTCTACTTCTATTTATATATTCATATATATATATATATATATATACTTTATATATATATACTTATATATATATACTTATATATATACACTTTATATATATATACTTATATATATACTTATACATTATATATATATATATATATATATATATATATATATATATATATATATATATATATATATATATATATATATATATATATATATATATAATGTACAGTGCCTTGCGAAAGTATTTGGCCCCCTTGAACCTTTCAACATTTTGCCACATTTCAGGCTTCAAACATAAAGATATAAAATTTAAATTTGTTGTGGGTAACGCTGTAACAGTGTAACGCTGTAACAGTGTAACAGTGTAACAGTGTAACGCTGTAACAGTGTAACGCTGTAACAGTGTAACGCTGTAACAGTGTAACAGTGTAACAGTGTAACAGTGTAACAGTGTAACGCTGTAACAGTGTAACGCTGTAACAGTGTAACTGTAACTGTAACAGTGTAACAGTGTAACAGTGTAACGCTGTAACAGTGTAACAGTGTAACGCTGTAACAGTGTAACAGTGTAACAGTGTAACAGTGTAACGCTGTAACAGTGTAACAGTGTAACAGTGTAACGCTGTAACAGTGTAACAGTGTAACGCTGTAACAGTGTAACAGTGTAACGCTGTAACAGTGTAACAGTGTAACAGTGTAACAGTGTAACGCTGTAACAGTGTAACAGTGTAACAGTGTAACAGTGTAACAGTGTAACGCTGTAACAGTGTAACAGTGTAACAGTGTAACGCTGTAACAGTGTAACAGTGTAACAGTGTAACGCTGTAACAGTGTAACAGTGTAACGCTGTAACAGTGTAACGCTGTAACAGTGTAACAGTGTAACGCTGTAACAGTGTAACGCTGTAACAGTGTAACAGTATAACAGTGTAACAGTGTAACGCTGTAACAGTGTAACGCTGTAACAGTGTAACAGTGTAACGCTGTAACAGTGTAACGCTGTAACAGTGTAACAGTGTAACAGTGTAACGCTGTAACAGTGTAACGCTGTAACAGTGTAACAGTGTAACAGTGTAACGCTGTAACAGTGTAACGCTGTAACAGTGTAACGCTGTAACAGTGTAACAGTGTAACGCTGTAACAGTGTAACGCTGTAACAGTGTAACGCTGAGAGACCTGTTCATGTAACAAATCATTAGTGTAAACATCAGTACAAATAATATATTTATCATCAAGATACAGTATGAAAGTAATAAAGTAATAAAGTATGAAAGTAATAAAGTATGACTACGATACTGGGCCTTCCCTGTCCACATGGTTCACTGGACGATGGTTTGTCCACATGGTTCATGGCGAGAGTGAACAGCCTGTGAATAAGTGATGATGTAATGTTCCAATCATTTCATTTTCATTTGAACCAAAAATATACAATTGTGTAATTACCACAATTACATTTATAACTTTATATTATTGTTCATTAGTGTTTTCACCATCAAATAAATAACTCTACCCTACTCTACTCTACCCTACTCTACTCTACCCTACTCTACTCTACCCTACTCTACTCTACCCTACTCTACTCTACCCTACTCTACTCTACCCTACTCTACTCTACCCTACTCTACTCTACCCTACTCTACCCTACTCTACTCTACCCTACTCTACTCTACCCTACTCTACTCTACCCTACTCTACTCTACCCTACTCTACTCTACCCTACTCTACTCTACTCTACTCTACCCTACTCTACCCTACTCTACTCTACCCTACTCTACTCTACCCTACTCTACTCTACCCTACTCTACTCTACTCTACTCTACCCTACTCTACTCTACCCTACTCTACCCTACTCTACTCTACCCTACTCTACCCTACTCTACTCTACCCTACTCTACTCTACTCTACCCTACTCTACTCCACCCTACTCTACTCTACCCTACTCTATTCTACCCTACTCTACTCTACCCTACTCTACTCTACTCTACCCTACTCTACCCTACTCTACTCTACCCCCTCTATTCTACCCTACTCTACTCTACCCTACTCTACTCTACTCTACCCTACTCTACTCTACCCTACTCTACCCTACTCTACTCTACTCTACCCTACTCTACTCTACCCTACCCTACCCTACTCTACTCTACTCTACCCTACTCTACCCTACTCTACTCTACCCTACTCTACTCTACCCTACTCTACTCTACCCTACTCTACTCTACCCTACTCTACTCTACCCTACTCTATTCTACCCTACTCTACTCTACCCTACTCTACCCTACTCTACTCTACTCTACCCTACTGTACCCTACTCTACTCTACCCTACTCTACTCTACTCTACCCTACTCTACCCTACTCTACTCTACTCTACCCTACCCTACTCTACTCTACCCTACTCTACTCTACCCTACTCTACCCTACTCTACCCTACTCTACTCTCTACCCTACCGTACTCTACCCTACTCTACTCTACCCTACTCTACTCTACCCTACTCTACCCTACTCTACTCTACCCTACTCTACTCTACCCTACTCTACTCTACCCTACCCTACTCTACTCTACCCTACCGTACCGTACTCTACCCTACTCTACCCTACCCTACCCTACTATACCCTACCGTACCGTACTCTACCCTACTCTACTCTACCCTACCCTACTCTATCCTACCCTACAGTCATGTAAACTCTGTTCCGTTAAACACAGGCTTTACTTTCACCTTGATTGTATCAGCTGGAGCTGTTCCCATTCGTCACAGCTCCTTCTCCCTCACCCCCCTCCCCCTTTCCTCCCTAACTCCCCCGTCCCCCTCGGGTACAGCCCTGTATTGACTTACTGCAGTGTGAGGTGCGCTGCCAAAAGTCTTCCCCATCTGTTTCTGTATTGCTTCATTGCCCCCCCCCCCCCCCCCCCGTAGGGTGTTCCCCACACTCTGTCCATCATGGGGGGTCCCCTGGTGCTGAGGTCAGTGCCTCTGAGTAAGCGCTAACATTACTGTCACACTGAAACAGTTTATTTGTATCAGAGGAGCACAGGGACTCTGAGGAGCACAGGGACTGGCTCTGAGGAGCACAGGGACTGGCTCTGAGGAGCACAGGGACTCTGAGGAGCACAGGGACTCTGAGGAGCACAGGGACTCTGAGGAGCACTGGGACTCTGAGGAGCACAGGGACTGGCTCTGAGGAGCACAGGGACTCTGAGGAGCACAGGGACTCTGAGGAGCACAGGGACTGGCTCTGAGGAGTACAGGGACTCTGAGGAGCACAGGGACTCTGAGGAGCACAGGGACTCTGAGGAGCACAGGGACTCTGAGGAGCACAGGGACTGGCTCTGAGGAGCACAGGGACTCTGAGGAGCACAGGGACTGGCTCTGAGGAGCACAGGGACTGGCCTCCTGCTGGTCCAGAGTCAGGACTTTACAGAACCTCAGATCTGTTCAAACTCGTCTCTTCTGCAGCAAACCTCAAATCACCCTCATTAGTTTGACGCACCTCCTCACCCCCCTCTCTCTCTGGTCTCTCTCTCTGGTGTGTCTCTGGTCTCTCTCTGGTCTCTCTCTCTGGTCTCTCTCTCTGGTCTCTCTCTCTGGTCTCTCTCTCTCTCTCTCTCTGGTGTCTCTCTGGTCTCTCTCTGGTCTCTCTCTGGTCTCTCTCTCTGGTGTGTCTCTGGTCTCTCTCTGGTCTCTCTCTGGTCTCTCTCTGGTCTCTCTCTCTGGTCTCTCTCTGGTCTCTCTCTCTGGTCTCTCTCTCTCTCTCTGGTGGTCTCTCTGGTGTCTCTCTGGTCTCTCTCTCTGGTCTCTCTCTGGTCTCTCTCTGGTCTCTCTCTGGTCTCTCTCTGGTCTCTCTCTGGTCTCTCTCTGGTCTCTCTCTGGTCTCTCTCTGGTCTCTCTCTGGTCTCTCTCTCTGGTCTCTCTCTCTGGTCTCTCTCTCTGGTCTCTCTCTCTGGTGTCTCTCTGGTGTCTCTCTGGTGTCTCTCTGGTCTCTCTCTGGTCTCTCTCTGGTCTCTCTCTGGTCTCTCTCTGGTCTCTCTCTGGTCTCTCTCTGGTCTGGTACTGCCTCATTACAGACTCTGACATCAGGTCTTTGTTTGTGCGGATGTTGTTGCAGTGAAAACCTGAACCAGATGAGTCCAGTCTGGTCCCACATGGTCCTTCTAGGTCTGGACTGTAATAGTGTTATTGCAGCTGTCTGCATTTAGACCAAACTCTGGGGACCTTCCAGGTCTGACTGAACCATCATTAAACTCAGGTTTATCCAGCTCCACATGGCCCTCATGGTCCACACTGGTTCACATGGTCCCACATGGTCCTCATGGTCCACATGGTCCATTTCATTTACTCCTTTTGGAAACGTACCAGAGAAATGTGGGACATGCACCTTCCACCAAGAAGGTCCTGGGTTGGACGGTTGAAACCAGGCCTTTCTGAGTGGAGTTTGCATGTTCTCCTCAGTGTAGGTTTCCTCCTGGTGCTCCGGTTTTCCCTGCCACTATAAACAGAGGGGTTGTGTATTCTCCACACCTTTTCCCACGTACCTGTCTGAGAAAAGTGTTGATAATCAAACTATCTTTAATTCATTCAAAACTCAGAGGAGCAGAGTGCCACATGGTCAGACCAGGGTCTGCCACGTGGTCAGGCCACATGGTCAGACCAGGGTCTGCCACGTGGTCAGGCCACATGGTCAGACCAGGGTCTGCCACGTGGTCAGGCCACATGGTCAGACCAGGGTCTGCCACGTGGTCAGGCCACATGGTCAGACCAGGGTCTGCCACGTGGTCAGGCCACATGGTCAGACCAGGGTCTGCCACGTGGTCAGGCCACATGGTCAGACCAGGGTCTGCCACATGGTCAGGCCACATGGTTAGACCAGGGTCTCTCTTTGGGAGAATATGTCTCATCCAAAGGTACAATGTCCTTGTGTCCGCAGTGGGCACTAATCATGTTGCTGCCTCAGTTAGCTCATTAGCATTAGCTGTTAGCTCGTTAGCAGGTGCTGAGGGAGGTGGTTTCCATGGCAACAACCATAACAGCCGCTGCTCCACCTGTAGACTATTTAAGGTAGTATTTAAGGCAGTATTATTATTATCAAGGTAAAACTAGTGTGGGCGGGTCCTGGCTCAAAATGACGTGCGCTGACATGCTGCAGTACCACCCCGGGCCTGTGGGGGTGGACCCTGACATGCTGCAGTACCACCCCGGGCCTGTGGGGGTGGACCCTGACATGCTGCAGTACCACCCCGGGCCTGTGGGGGTGGACCCTGACCTGCTGCAGTACCACCCCGGGCCTGTGGGGGTGGACCCTGACCTGCTGCAGTACCACCCCGGGCCTGTGGGGGTGGACCCTGACCTGCTGCAGTACCACCCCGGGCCTGTGGGGGTGGACCCTGACATGCTGCAGTACCACCCCGGGCCTGTGGGGGTGGACCCTGACCTGCTGCAGTACCACCCCGGGCCTGTGGGGGTGGACCCTGACATGCTGCAGTACCACCCCGGGCCTGTGGGGGTGGACCCTGACATGCTGCAGTACCACCCCGGGCCTGTGGGGGTGGACCCGACATGCTGCAGTACCACCCCGGGCCTGTGGGGGTGGACCCTGACATGCTGCAGTACCACCCCGGGCCTGTGGGGGTGGACCCTGACATGCTGCAGTACCACCCCGGGCCTGTGGGGGTGGACCCTGACATGCTGCAGTACCACCCCGGGCCTGTGGGGGTGGACCCGGAAGTAGAATTAGCCAATGCTAACATATAGCATCTTCTTACCTCTGGAAAACGTCTTTACAGGATGGTCCAAAAGTGTCTCTTGGCCCAAAGCTCCGTTCCACATGTGTGTCAATGCTGAGTGTTCTGGACCAGTCTAGTTTAGTCGCTGTGGACTTTAGAAGTCTCTGTTTAAATGAATGGAGCTCTCTCCGGCTGACGCTGCGCAGATGTGTTTTTTCACAATTTTCTTGTGGGCGGGACCACTCGCGGCCATTTTGGATAGCTCCAGTAGAGCACATTTGTGGCCCATTAGTTAGAACGTTATATTTACAGTCTGTGAGTAAAACACCTCCAACAATCTGAGTTAATGTCGTCAGAGTCTGAACAGATTCATGGATAAAACTTTCAATGCTAACGATGCTAACGACCTTTTGTTTGTAAATGATCTCCGCTGTGATTGGATGAAATCTGATAATATCAGTGTTTTGTGATTGGATGTTGCAGGCCACAAACGGGACGGAGGCTGCAGGACCGCGACCTCTGACCCTGGACCCTCCCTCACAGCCACAGCTGCCTCAGGACGACGGCTTCACCCAGAGCTCCCTGCCCCGGTGAGACCTGACCCAGGACAGGCCTAACCAGGACAGACCTGACCCAGGACAGGCCCAGGCCTGACCCAGGACAGACCTGACCAAGGCCTGACCCAGGACAGAGACCATCTGAGACCACCTCTGTCTCACCTACAGACAGAGACCTAAGACCAGGACTAATGCAGGGGTTAAAGCAAAAAAAAAAGATTTGACTGAAGATTTTTGCATGGAAATGTGTCAGATGTAAATCACAGTAATATGCAGGACCAAGTTATATTTGTAATTACAATATATTATTGTATAATAGATTGTATATTGAATACAGCTCAAATGAATTCTTCAAAGATATACAGTGTATTTTGATATGAAATATAAGTGGATCAAGCAACAAGTAAACTTTTTGACAGAATATTAGTGAGAGTAGCTTTACTTGAGGCGATATGGAGCGTCAACACTTTGGCTCTGTCCTCGTCAAAATATTGCAAAAGGACGATAACATTCTGTCCACATTTGTTTGTGGACACGTCAATATTTAAGAAAAAGGTTTCCCTATCAAGTTTGAGTGCACAGTGCACTTCAATCAACTGCAAATGATTTAAATAAATGTACCAGCGGTAGTGATATTCTGAACGTTATTTTCTGCGATAAAGCCACAGACACGGTCTAGTGTCAGTTGTTGCTGATGCACCAGGTAAGGAGGAGGAGAGAGCAAGATGGCGCCGGGTCAGGGCGCCTCAGTAAGAGCTCTGGTGTGCACTGTCTGTTCTATGTTGTTTATATTCGTCTGTGATACACTTGCCACCGTGAAGTACGACCGAGAGACACTTCTCTACATTCGGGACCGAGCTTGTGGAGTATCGCAGGTCTTACCCGAACTGAGGTGCTTGGACTTCATTGAGTGCCCCACTCGTGAGGCCCGTCAGACATGGCAGGCGGGCCGCGGCGATGGCCGCGAACAGAGCGGGGGGACTGGGCGTCTCCACCGTGCTGGACTTCATTAAAGGCGCTATACCCGTTTCTGCAATGTTTGAATGTTTAGCACCGCCCCCCAGCTCGCTCACAGAGTTCTCATTTCCTCTACGCTCTCATAACACAGAGCCATCTAGTTTTATTTGCGATCTGATACGTATGCTAACATTAGCATTAGCGTAACTTGTAAGCTGTGCAACAATCACTGATGAAATGGCACTAAAGCAATGCACTGCTAACACAATATATAAGTAAAAGAATACGTTTCGCGTCCGGATGTATTAATTTAAACATTAGAATATATTCTAATATTTAATTATAATTTATTATACAGCTCCTCACAGCAGCAGCAGAACACTCCATTGACTTGAATGTAATTGTTCCGATCATTTTTTCTTGATAACTGAACTCTCAAACCAATAATGACCGCAGCCCCAACGCAATCTCTGTTTGTAATTCAGGAGTGTAAAATACTAACATTACTCTGCAAGTACAACAAGCTATCAGCGCCTGTCACTATACACTTGTGTAGAGAAGCTAGCGGAGCTAACGGAGCTAGCTGAGCTAGCCACGCTCAATAAACAACTACATATCTATCAATCAACACCATTAAACGTTAATCAGACAATACAGTTTACATATACATCCTTAACACACATGCACGGATGATTTCAGAATTTGCTGTCAACGTTTTCATGCCAAAAATACTGTTTTAAAGTGACAAAAAGCGATCGCGAAAAACCCGGAAGTTACCATGAAACAACTAGCTAGCTTAGCTGTTACCTGCCTAGCACGTCCCGGTGAAACCTTTGGGAGCTAACTATTTTATTTGCAGTCATTAAATACATTTCTAATTATAAGGGTTGTCTAATATTTGTTCAAATATGTATATATTTTATTTTAGAATTATATTCGAATTTTGAAGTCGAAGCCCTGGTGTTAAGCAGCGCTGTAGAAGACTAGAGGACACAGGCTGTAGAGACTAGAGGACACAGGCTGTAGAGACTAGAGGACACAGGCTGTAGAGACTAGAGGACACAGGCTGTAGAGACTAGAGGACACAGGCTGTAGAGACTAGAGGACACAGGCTGTAGAGACTAGAGGACACAGGCTGTAGAGACTAGAGGACACAGGCTGTAGAGACTAGAGGACACAGGCTGTAGAGACTAGAGGACACAGGCTGTAGAGACTAGAGGACACAGGCTGTAGAGACTAGAGGACACAGGCTGTAGAGACTAGAGGACACAGGCTGTAGAGACTAGAGGACACAGGCTGTAGAGACTAGAGGACACAGGCTGTAGAGACTAGAGGACACAGGCTGTAGAGACTAGAGGACACAGGCTGTAGAGACTAGAGGACACAGGCTGTAGAGACTAGAGGACACAGGCTGTAGAGACTAGAGGACACAGGCTGTAGAGACTAGAGGACACAGGCTGTAGAGACTAGAGGACACAGGCTGTAGAGGCAGAGGACACAGGCTGTAGAGACTAGAGGACACAGGCTGTAGAGACTAGAGGACACAGGCTGTAGAGACTAGAGGACACAGGCTGTAGAGGCTAGAGGACACAGGCTGTAGAGACTAGAGGACACAGGCTGTAGAGACTAGAGGACACAGGCTGTAGAGACTAGAGGACACAGACTGTAGAGACTAGAGGACACAGGCTGTAGAGGCAGAGGACACAGGCTGTAGAGACTAGAGGACACAGGCTGTAGAGACTAGAGGACACAGGCTGTAGAGACTAGAGGACACAGGCTGTAGAGACTAGAGGACACAGGCTGTAGAGACTAGAGGACACAGGCTGTAGAGACTAGAGGACACAGGCTGTAGAGACTAGAGGACACAGGCTGTAGAGACTAGAGGACACAGGCTGTAGACACTAGAGGACGCAGGCTGTAGAGACTAGAGGACACAGGCTGTAGAGACTAGAGGACACAGGCTGTAGAGACTAGAGGACACAGGCTGTAGAGACTAGAGGACACAGGCTGTAGAGGCTAGAGGACGCAGGCTGTAGAGACTAGAGGACACAGGCTGTAGAGGCTAGAGGACACAGGCTGTAGAGACTAGAGGACACAGGCTGTAGAGACTAGAGGACGCAGGCTGTAGAGGCTAGAGGACACAGGCTGTAGAGACTAGAGGACGCAGGCTGTAGAGACTAGAGGACGCAGGCTGTAGAGGCTAGAGGACGCAGGCTGTAGAGACTAGAGGACACAGGCTGTAGAGACTAGAGGACACAGGCTGTAGAGGCTAGAGGACACAGACTGTAGAGACTAGAGGACACAGGCTGTAGAGACTAGAGGACACAGGCTGTAGAGACTAGAGGACGCAGGCTGTAGAGACTAGAGGACACAGGCTGTAGAGACTAGAGGACACAGGCTGTAGAGACTAGAGGACACAGACTGTAGAGACTAGAGGACACAGACTGTAGAGACTAGAGGACACAGGCTGTAGAGACTAGAGGACACAGGCTGTAGAGACTAGAGGACACAGGCTGTAGAGACTAGAGGACACAGGCTGTAGAGACTAGAGGACACAGGCTGTAGAGACTAGAGGACACAGGCTGTAGAGGCTAGAGGACACAGGCTGTAGAGACTAGAGGACACAGGCTGTAGAGGCTAGAGGACACAGGCTGTAGAGACTAGAGGACACAGGCTGTAGAGGCTAGAGGACGCAGGCTGTAGAGACTAGAGGACACAGGCCAGAGAGAGAGACCAGAGAGAGACCAGAGAGAGACCAGAGAGAGACCAGAGAGCGACCAGAGAGAGACCGGAGAGAGAGACCAGAGAGAGAGACCAGAGAGAGACCAGAGAGAGACCAGAGAGAGACCAGAGAGAGACCAGAGAGAGACCAGAGAGAGACCAGAGAGAGAGACCAGAGAGAGACCGGAGAGAGAGAGACCAGAGAGAGACCGGAGAGAGACCAGAGAGAGACCAGAGAGAGACCAGAGAGAGACCAGAGAGAGAGACCAGAGAGAGACCAGAGAGAGACCAGAGAGCGACCAGAGAGAGACCGGAGAGAGAGACCAGAGAGAGACCAGAGAGAGAGACCAGAGAGAGAGACCAGAGAGAGACCAGAGAGAGACCAGAGAGAGACCAGAGAGAGAGACCAGAGAGAGACCAGAGAGAGAGAGACCAGAGAGAGACCAGAGAGAGACCAGAGAGAGACCAGAGAGAGACCAGAGAACGACCAGAGAGAGACCAGAGAGAGACCAGAGAGAGAGACCAGAGAGAGACCAGAGAGAGAGACCAGAGAGAGACCAGAGAGAGACCAGAGAGAGAGACCAGAGAGAGAGACCAGAGAGAGACCAGAGAGAGAGAGACCAGAGAGAGACCAGAGAGAGAGACCAGAGAGAGAGAGACCAGAGAGAGACCAGAGAGAGACTAGAGAGAGAGAGACCAGAGAGAGACCAGAGAGAGACCAGAGAGAGACCAGAGAGAGACCAGAGAGCGACCAGAGAGAGACCAGAGAGAGACCAGAGAGAGAGACCAGAGAGAGACCAGAGAGAGAGACCAGAGAGAGACCAGAGAGAGACCAGAGAGAGAGACCAGACAGAGACCAGAGAGAGAGAGACCAGAGAGAGACCAGAGAGAGAGACCAGAGAGAGACCAGAGAGAGAGACCAGAGAGAGACCGAGAGAGACCAGAGAGAGAGACCAGAGAGAGAGACCAGAGAGAGAGACCAGAGAGAGACCAGAGAGAGAGACCAGAGAGAGACCGAGAGAGACCAGAGAGAGAGACCAGAGAGAGACCAGAGAGAGAGACCAGAGAGAGACCAGAGAGAGAGACCAGAGAGAGAGACCAGAGAGAGAGACCAGAGAGAGACCAGAGAGAGACCAGAGAGAGACCAGAGAGAGAGACCAGAGAGAGACCAGAGAGAGACCAGAGAGAGAGACCAGAGAGCGACCAGAGAGAGACCAGAGAGAGAGACCAGAGAGAGACCAGAGAGAGAGACCAGAGAGAGACCAGAGAGAGAGACCAGAGAGAGACCAGAGAGAGACCAGAGAGAGAGACCAGAGAGAGACCAGAGAGAGACCAGAGAGAGAGACCAGAGAGAGACCAGAGAGAGACCAGAGAGAGACCAGAGAGCGACCAGAGAGAGACCGGAGAGAGAGACCAGAGAGAGACCAGAGAGAGAGACCAGAGAGAGACCAGAGAGAGACCAGAGAGAGACCAGAGAGAGACCAGAGAGAGAGACCAGAGAGAGACCAGAGAGAGACCAGAGAGAGACCAGAGAGAGAGACCAGAGAGAGACCGGAGAGAGAGACAAGAGAGAGACCGGAGAGAGACCGGAGAGAGACCAGAGAGAGACCAGAGAGAGAGACCAGAGAGAGACCAGAGAGAGAGACCAGAGAGAGACCAGAGAGAGACCAGATAGAGAGACCAGAGAGCGACCAGAGAGAGACCAGAGAGAGACCAGAGAGAGACCAGAGAGAGAGACCAGAGAGAGAGACCAGAGAGAGACCAGAGAGAGACCAGAGAGAGACCAGAGAGAGAGACCAGAGAGAGAGACCAGAGAGAGACCAGAGAGAGAGACCAGAGAGAGACCAGAGAGAGAGACCAGAGAGAGACCGAGAGAGACCAGAGAGAGAGACCAGAGAGAGAGACCAGAGAGAGAGACCAGAGAGAGACCAGAGAGAGAGACCAGAGAGAGAGAACAGAGAGAGAGACCAGAGAGAGAGACCAGAGAGAGACCAGAGAGAGACCAGAGAGAGACAGAGCCAGAGAGAGACCAGAGAGAGACCAGAGAGAGAGACCAGAGAGAGAGACCGAGAGAGACCAGAGAGAGAGACCAGAGAGAGAGACCAGAGAGAGACCAGAGAGAGAGACCAGAGAGAGACCAGAGAGACCAGAGAGAGAGACCAGAGAGAGAGACCAGAGAGAGAGACCAGAGAGAGAGAGACCAGAGAGAGAGACCAGAGAGAGAGACCAGAGAGAGACCGAGAGAGACCAGAGAGAGAGACCAGAGAGAGACCAGAGAGAGAGACCAGAGAGAGAGACCAGAGAGAGACCAGAGAGAGAGACCAGAGAGAGAGACCAGAGAGAGACCGAGAGAGACCAGAGAGAGAGACCAGAGAGAGAGACCAGAGAGAGACCAGAGAGAGAGACCAGAGAGAGAGACCAGAGAGAGACCGAGAGAGACCAGAGAGAGAGACCAGAGAGAGAGAGACCAGAGAGAGAGACCAGAGAGAGACCAGAGAGAGACCAGAAAGAGAGACCAGAGAGAGAGACCAGAGAGAGACCGAGAGAGACCAGAGAGAGAGACCAGAGAGAGACCAGAGAGAGAGACCAGAGAGAGAGACCAGAGAGAGACCAGAGAGAGAGACCAGAGAGAGAGACCAGAGAGAGACCGAGAGAGACCAGAGAGAGAGAGACCAGAGAGAGAGAGACCAGAGAGAGAGACCAGAGAGAGACCAGAGAGAGACCAGAAAGAGAGACCAGAGAGAGAGACCAGAGAGAGACCAGAGAGAGAGACCAGAGAGAGACCGAGAGAGACCAGAGAGAGAGACCAGAGAGAGACCAGAGAGAGAGACCAGAGAGAGAGACCAGAGAGAGACCAGAGAGAGAGACCAGAGAGAGAGACCAGAGAGAGACCAGAGAGAGACCAGAGAGAGACCAGAGAGAGACCAGAGAGAGACCAGAGAGAGACCAGAGAGAGACCAGAGAGAGACCAGAGAGAGACCAGAGGAAACACCAGCGGACGCTGGGCTGACGGCTGCTAGTGTCGGCGAGGCTGAACCAGATTAGACCAGATTAGACCAGTTTGTAGGGGTTTTGAGACTGAAATGGTTATAACGAGAGTTAGGAGGCGGTGGAGAGTCGTTAACGAGAGCAGAGAGTCTGTGGATGTTTAATTCTGCGACTCATTAGAGCTGCGGGAATCTGCTTTTTCTACTTTCTTTGATAATTGGTTTGTAAATCATTAGTTCCTGTTTCAAACCAGACCTGCTGCTTCCACACGAATCACTGTACCCCCGACCCAAGACTGAGGCTGTAGACCCAGGACTGAGGCTGTAGACCCAGGACTGAGGCTGTAGACCCAGGACTGAGGCTGTAGACCCAGGACTGAGGCTGTAGACCCAGGACTGAGGCTGTAGACCCAGGACTGAGGCTGTGGACCCAGGACTGAGGCTGTAGACCCAGGACTGAGGCTGTAGACCCAGGACTGAGGCTGTAGACCCAGGACTGAGGCTGTAGACCCAGGACTGAGGCTGTAGACCCAGGACTGAGGCTGTAGACCCAGGACTGAGGCTGTAGACCCAGGACTGAGGCCGTAGACCCAGGACTGAGGCTGTAGACCCAGGACTGAGGCTGTAGACCCTGAGTGACCGACTGAGGCTGTAGACCCAGGACTGAGGCTGTAGACCCAGGACTGAGGCTGTAGACCCAGGACTGAGGCTGTAGACCCAGGACTGAGGCTGTAGACCCAGGACTGAGGCTGTAGACCCAGGACTGAGGCTGTAGACCCAGGACTGAGGCTGTAGACCCAGAGACTGAGGCTGTAGACCCAGGACTGAGGCTGTAGACCCAGGACTGAGGCTGTAGACCCAGGACTGAGGCTGTAGACCCAGGACTGAGGCTGTAGACCCAGGACTGAGGCTGTAGACCCAGGACTGAGGCTGTAGACCCAGGACTGAGACTGTAGACCCAGGACTGAGGCTGTAGACCCAGGACTGAGGCTGTGAACCCAGTTATCATTTTCAAACCTGCAGCTTAAACTAATTTCAGTCTAAATCAGTTTAAAGAATAATTGCTTCACTTCCATTATTCCTGCGACACAAACGGTCAGAGCTGAAGTTATCGATTCTTCATCAGAACTCACTGTCTTTCTAATCTCGTCACACGCTACATGCTACACGCTACACGCTACACGCTACATGCTACACGCTACAAGCTACATGCTACATGCTACACGCTACAAGCTACATGCTACATGCTACACGCTACAAGCTACACTACGTTAGCTGTAAATTAATTGACTCCCTTCCTCCGCCGTGTTCTCCCCAAACCATGTGTGTGTGAGCAGACCATGTGTGAGCAGACCATGTGTGTGAGCAGACCATGTGTGAGCAGACCATGTGTGTGTGAGCAGACCATGTGTGAGCAGACCATGTGTGTGAGCAGACCATGTGTGAGCAGACCATGTGTGTGTGAGCAGACCATGTGTGTGAGCAGACCATGTGTGTGAGCAGACCATGTGTGTGAGCAGACCATGTGTGAGCAGACCATGTGTGTGAGCAGACCATGTGTGTGAGCAGACCATGTGTGTGAGCAGACCATGTGTGTGAGCAGATCATGTGTGAGCAGACCATGTGTGTGAGCAGACCATGTGTGTGAGCAGACCATGTGTGTGAGCAGATCATGTGTGAGCAGACCATGTGTGTGAGCAGACCATGTGTGTGAGCAGACCATGTGTGTGAGCAGATCATGTGTGAGCAGACCATGTGTGTGAGCAGACCATGTGTGTGAGCAGACCATGTGTGAGCAGATCATGTGTGAGCAGACCATGTGTGTGAGCAGACCATGTGTGTGAGCAGACCATGTGTGTGAGCAGACCATGTGTGAGCAGACCATGTGTGTGAACAGACCATGTGTGTGAGCAGACCATGTGTGTGAGCAGACCATGTGTGTGAGCAGATCATGTGTGAGCAGACCATGTGTGTGAGCAGACCATGTGTGTGAGCAGACCATGTGTGTGAGCAGACCATGTGTGTGAGCAGACCATGTGTGTGAGCAGATCATGTGTGAGTAGAGACACAGGATTAATTGTGAGTTCCATGATTGAGGTGCATCAGTCCCGTCGGTCTCACGGGACCAGGTGGGACCAGGTGGGGGCTCGGGACCAGGTGGCTCCGGGCGTCTCTGTGTTTTTCTATTATTGTTGTTGTTTCTTTTTTCATTACTGCAGTTTTCTCATAACTCTGAGTCAGAAACAACAACACCCCTGAGGCTCAGCGCCGCGGAAGCTTTCACTGCACCATCAATCCTTTACCTCCAGACTCTCTCACTGTCTCAGACTCTCTCACTGTCTCAGACTCTCTCACTGTCTCAGACTCTCTCACTGTCTCAGACTCTCTCACTGTCTCAGACTCTCTCACTACTGTCTCAGACTCTCTCACTGTCTCAGACTCTCTCACTACTGTCTCAGACTCTCTCACTGTCTCAGACTCTCTCACTGTCTCAGACTCTCTCACTGTCTCAGACTCTCTCACTGTCTCAGACTCTCTCACTGTCTCAGACTCTCTCACTGTCTCAGACTCTCTCACTGTCTCAGACTCTCTCACTACTGTCTCAGACTCTCTCACTACTGTCTCAGACTCTCTCACTGTCTCAGACTCTCTCACTGTCTCAGACTCTCTCACTGTCTCAGACTCTCTCACTGTCTCAGACTCTCTCACTGTCTCAGACTCTCTCACTGTCTCAGACTCTCTCACTACTGTCTCCTTTACCTTCAGACTCTCTCACTACTCTCTTCTTTACCTTCAGACTCTCTCACTACTCTCTTCTTTACCTTCAGACTCTCTCACTACTCTCTTCTTTACCTTCAGACTCTCTCACTACTCTCTTCTTTACCTTCAGACTCTCTCACTACTCTCTTCTTTACCTTCAGACTCTCTCACTACTCTCTTCTTTACCCTCAGACTCTCTCACTACTGTCTTCTTTACCTTCAGACTCTCTCACTACTCTCTTCTTTACCTTCAGACTCTCTCACTACTCTCTTCTTTACCTCCAGACTCTCTCACTGTCTCAGACTCTCTCACTGTCTCAGACTCTCTCACTGTCTCAGACTCTCTCACTACTGTCTCAGACTCTCTCACTGTCTCAGACTCTCTCACTACTGTCTCAGACTCTCTCACTGTCTCAGACTCTCTCACTGTCTCAGACTCTCTCACTGTCTCAGACTCTCTCACTGTCTCAGACTCTCTCACTGTCTCAGATTCTCTCACTGTCTCAGACTCTCTCACTACTGTCTCAGACTCTCTCACTACTGTCTCAGACTCTCTCACTGTCTCAGACTCTCTCACTGTCTCAGACTCTCTCACTACTGTCTCCTTTAGCTTCAGACTCTCTCACTACTCTCTTCTTTACCCTCAGACTCTCTCACTACTGTCTTCTTTACCTTCAGACTCTCTCACTACTCTCTTCTTTACCTTCAGACTCTCTCACTACTCTCTTCTTTACCTCCAGACTCTCTCACTGTCTCAGACTCTCTCACTACTGTCTCAGACTCTCTCACTGTCTCAGACTCTTTCACTACTGTCTCAGACTCTCTCACTGTCTCAGACTCTCTCACTACTGTCTCAGACTCTCTCACTGTCTCAGACTCTCTCACTGTCTCAGACTCTCTCACTGTCTCAGACTCTCTCACTGTCTCAGACTCTCTCACTGTCTCAGACTCTCTCACTGTCTCAGACTCTCTCACTGTCTCAGACTCTCTCACTGTCTCAGACTCTCTCACTGTCTCAGATTCTCTCACTGTCTCAGACTCTCTCACTACTGTCTCAGACTCTCTCACTACTGTCTCAGACTCTCTCACTGTCTCAGACTCTCTCACTGTCTCAGACTCTCTCACTGTCTCAGACTCTCTCACTACTGTCTCCTTTACCTTCAGACTCTCTCACTACTCTCTTCTTTACCTTCAGACTCTCTCACTACTGTCTTCTTTACCTTCAGACTCTCTCACTACTCTCTTCTTTACCTTCAGACTCTCTCACTACTCTCTTCTTTACCTTCAGACTCTCTCACTACTGTCTCAGACTCTCTCACTACTGTCTCAGACTCTCTCACTGTCTCAGACTCTCTCACTGTCTCAGACTCTCTCACTGTCTCAGACTCTCTCACTGTCTCAGACTCTCTCACTGTCTCAGACTCTCTCACTGTCTCAGACTCTCTCACTGTCTCAGACTCTCTCACTACTGTCTCAGACTCTCTCACTGTCTCAGACTCTCTCACTGTCTCAGACTCTCTCACTGTCTCAGACTCTCTCACTGTCTCAGACTCTCTCACTGTCTCAGACTCTCTCACTGTCTCAGACTCTCTCACTGTCTCAGACTCTCTCACTACTGTCTCCTTTACCTTCAGACTCTCTCACTACTGTCTCCTTTACCTTCAGACTCTCTCACTACTGTCTCCTTTACCTTCAGACTCTCTCACTACTGTCTCCTTTACCTTCAGACTCTCTCACTACTGTCTCCTTTACCTTCAGACTCTCTCACTACTGTCTCAGACTCTCTCACTGTCTCAGACTCTCTCACTACTGTCTCCTTTACCCTCAGACTCTCTCACTACTGTCTCCTTTACCTTCAGACTCTCTCACTACTGTCTCCTTTACCTTCAGACTCTCTCACTACTGTCTCCTTTACCTTCAGACTCTCTCACTACTGTCTCCTTTACCTCAGACTCTCTCACTACTGTCTCCTTTACCTTCAGACTCTCTCACTACTGTCTCCTTTACCTTCAGACTCTCTCACTACTGTCTTCTTTACCTTCAGACTCTCTCACTACTCTCTTCTTTACCTTCAGACTCTCTCACTACTCTCTCCTTTACCTTCAGACTCTCTCACTACTGTCTCAGACTCTCTCACTGTCTCAGACTCTCTCACTGTCTCAGACTCTCTCACTGTCTCAGACTCTCTCACTACTGTCACCTTTACCCTCAGACTCTCTCACTACTGTCTCCTTTACCTTCAGACTCTCTCACTACTGTCTCCTTTACCTTCAGACTCTCTCACTACTGTCTCCTTTACCTTCAGACTCTCTCACTACTGTCTTCTTTACCTTCAGACTCTCTCACTACTGTCTCCTTTACCTTCAGACTCTCTCACTACTGTCTTCTTTACCTTCAGACTCTCTCACTACTGTCTCCTTTACCCTAACCCCCACATGTATTCACCTGGTCTCTCAAACAGGGCCTTTCTGAGTGGAGTTTGCATGTTCTCCCCGTGTCTGCGAAGGTTTCCTTCAGGTGCTCCGGTTTCCCCTACCACTAAAAACATGCACAATAGGTCTGAATGTGATGGTGTTGGGTCAGAGGTTTTGATGGTCCAGTGTGTTCTGGACTCGCTTCTGTCATCACCGTGTGTGGAAGGATTGGAACAAAATCTGACTCTGACCATTGGAAAGTGCTTTGGGTCTGTACCTTTGGGTTTGTACCTTTGGGTCTGTACCTTTGGGTTTGTACCTTTGGGTCTGTACCTTTGGGTCTGTACCTTTGGGTTTGTACCTTTGGGTCTGTACCTTTGGGTCTGTACCTTTGGGTCTGTACCTTTGGGTCTGTACCTTTGGGTCTGTACCTTTGGGTCTGTACCTTTGGGTCTGTACCTTTGGGTCTGTACCTTTGGGTCTGTACCTTTGGGTCTGTACCTTTGGGTCTGTACCTTTGGGTCTGTACCTTTGGGTCTGTACCTTTGGGTTTGTACCTTTGGGTCTGTACCTTTGGGTCTGTACCTTTGGGTTTGTACCTTTGGGTCTGTACCTTTGGGTCTGTACCTTTGGGTTTGTACCTTTGGGTTTGTACCTTTGGGTTTGTACCTTTGGGTCTGTACCTTTGGGTTTGTACCTTTGGGTTTGTACCTTTGGGTCTGTACCTTTGGGTTTGTACCTTTGGGTCTGTACCTTTGGGTCTGTACCTTTGGGTCTGTACCTTTGGGTCTGTACCTTTGGGTCTGTACCTTTGGGTCTGTACCTTTGGGTTTGTACCTTTGGGTCTGTACCTTTGGGTCTGTACCTTTGAGTCTGTACCTTTGGGTCTGTACCTTTGGGTCTGTACCTTTGGGTTTGTACCTTTGGGTCTGTACCTTTGGGTCTGTACCTTTGGGTCTGTACCTTTGGGTCTGTACCTTGGGTCTGTACCTTTGGGTCTGTACCTTTGGGTCTGTACCTTTGGGTCTGTACCTTTGGGTTTGTACCTTTGGGTTTGTACCTTTGGGTCTGTACCTTTGGGTCTGTACCTTTGGGTCTGTACCTTTGGGTCTGTACCTTTGGGTTTGTACCTTTGGGTTTGTACCTTTGGGTCTGTACCTTTGGGTCTGTACCTTTGGTCTGTACCTTTGGGTCTGTACCTTTGGGTCTGTACCTTTGGGTTTGTACCTTTGGGTCTGTACCTTTGGGTCTGTACCTTTGAGTCTGTACCTTTGGGTCTGTACCTTTGGGTCTGTACCTTTGGGTTTGTACCTTTGGGTCTGTACCTTTGAGTCTGTACCTTTGGGTCTGTACCTTTGGGTCTGTACCTTTGGGTCTGTACCTTTGGGTCTGTACCTTTGGGTCTGTACCTTTGGGTCTGTACCTTTGGGTTTGTACCTTTGGGTCTGTACCTTTGGGTCTGTACCTTTGAGTCTGTACCTTTGGGTCTGTACCTTTGGGTCTGTACCTTTGGGTTTGTACCTTTGGGTCTGTACCTTTGAGTCTGTACCTTTGGGTCTGTACCTTTGGGTCTGTACCTTTGGGTCTGTACCTTTGGGTCTGTACCTTTGGGTCTGTACCTTTGGGTCTGTACCTTTGGGTTTGTACCTTTGGGTTTGTACCTTTGGGTCTGTACCTTTGGGTCTGTACCTTTGGGTTTGTACCTTTGGGTTTGTACCTTTGGGTTTGTACCTTTGGGTCTGTACCTTTGGGTTTGTACCTTTGGGTCTGTACCTTTGGGTTTGTACCTTTGGGTCTGTACCTTTGGGTCTGTACCTTTGAGTCTGTACCTTTGGGTCTGTACCTTTGGGTCTGTACCTTTGGGTTTGTACCTTTGGGTCTGTACCTTTGGGTCTGTACCTTTGGGTCTGTACCTTTGGGTCTGTACCTTTGGGTCTGTACCTTTGGGTCTGTACCTTTGGGTTTGTACCTTTGGGTCTGTACCTTTGGGTCTGTACCTTTGGGTCTGTACCTTTGGGTCTGTACCTTTGGGTTTGTACCTTTGGGTTTGTACCTTTGGGTTTGTACCTTTGGGTCTGTACCTTTGGGTTTGTACCTTTGGGTCTGTACCTTTGGGTTTGTACCTTTGGGTCTGTACCTTTGGGTTTGTACCTTTGGGTCTGTACCTTTGGGTCTGTACCTTTGGGTTTGTACCTTTGGGTCTGTACCTTTGGGTCTGTACCTTTGGGTCTGTACCTTTGGGTTTGTACCTTTGGGTCTGTACCTTTGGGTCTGTACCTTTGGGTTTGTACCTTTGGGTCTGTACCTTTGGGTTTGTACCTTTGGGTCTGTACCTTTGGGTTTGTACCTTTGGGTTTGTACCTTTGGGTCTGTACCTTTGGGTCTGTACCTTTGGGTCTGTACCTTGGTCTGTACCTTGGTCTGTACCTTTGGGTCTGTACCTTTGGGTCTGTACCTTTGGGTCTGTACCTTTGGGTTTGTACCTTTGGGTCTGTACCTTTGGGTCTGTACCTTTGGGTCTGTACCTTTGGGTTTGTACCTTTGGGTACCTGTACCTTTGGGTTTGTACCTTTGGGTCTGTACCTTTGGGTTTGTACCTTTGGGTTTGTACCTTTGGGTTTGTACCTTTGGGTCTGTACCTTTGGGTCTGTACCTTTGGGTCTGTACCTTTGGGTCTGTACCTTTGGGTCTGTACCTTTGGGTTTGTACCTTTGGGTCTGTACCTTTGAGTCTGTACTTTTGGGTCTGTACCTTTGGGTTTGTACCTTTGGGTTTGTACCTTTGGGTTTGTACCTTTGGGTCTGTACCTTGGTCTGTACCTTTGGGTCTGTACCTTTGGGTTTGTACCTTTGGGTCTGTACCTTTGGGTCTGTACCTTTGGGTCTGTACCTTTGGGTCTGTACCTTTGGGTCTGTACCTTGGTCTGTACCTTTGGGTCTGTACCTTTGGGCTTGTACCTTTGGTCTGTACCTTTGGGTCTGTACCTTTGGGTCTGTACCTTGGTCTGTACCTTTGGTCTGTACCTTTGGGTCTGTACCTTTGGGTCTGTACCTTTGGGTTTGTACCTTTGGGTCTGTACCTTTGGGTCTGTACCTTTGGGTCTGTACCTTTGGGTCTGTACTTTGGGTCTGTACCTTTGGGTTTGTACCTTTGGGTCTGTACCTTTGAGTCTGTACCTTTGGGTCTGTACCTTTGGGTCTGTACCTTTGGGTCTGTACCTTTGGGTCTGTACCTTTGGGTCTGTACCTTTGGGTCTGTACCTTTGGGTCTGTACCTTTGGGTCTGTACCTTTGGGTTTGTACCTTTGGGTCTGTACCTTTGGGTCTGTACCTTTGGGTTTGTACCTTTGGGTCTGTACCTTTGGGTTTGTACCTTTGGGTCTGTACCTTTGGGTTTGTACCTTTGGGTTTGTACCTTTGGGTTTGTACCTTTGAGTCTGTACTTTTGGGTCTGTACCTTTGGGTTTGTACCTTTGGGTCTGTACCTTTGGGTCTGTACCTTTGGGTCTGTACCTTTGGGTCTGTACCTTGGTCTGTACCTTTGGGTCTGTACCTTTGGGTCTGTACCTTTGGGTTTGTACCTTTGGGTCTGTACCTTTGGGTCTGTACCTTTGAGTCTGTACCTTTGGGTCTGTACCTTTGGGTCTGTACCTTTGGGTTTGTACCTTTGGGTCTGTACCTTGGGTCTGTACCTTTGGGTCTGTACCTTTGGTCTGTACCTTTGGGTCTGTACCTTTGGTCTGTACCTTTGGGGTTGTACCTTTGGGTCTGTACCTTGGTCTGTACCTTTGGGTCTGTACCTTTGGGTTTGTACCTTTGGGTCTGTACCTTTGGGTCTCTGTACCTTTGGGTCTGTACCTTTGGGTCTGTACCTTTGGGTTTGTACCTTTGGGTTTGTACCTTTGGGGTCTGTACCTTTGGGTTTGTACCTTTGGGTTTGTACCTTTGGGTCTGTACCTTTGGGTTTGTACCTTTGGGTCTGTACCTTTGGGTCTGTACCTTTGGGTCTGTACCTTTGGGTCTGTACCTTTGGGTCTGTACCTTTGGGTCTGTACCTTTGGGTCTGTACCTTTGGTCTGTACCTTTGGGTCTGTACCTTTGGGTCTGTACCTTTGGGTTTGTACCTTTGGGTCTGTACCTTTGGGTCTGTACCTTTGGGTCTGTACCTTGGTCTGTACCTTGGTCTGTACCTTTGGGTCTGTACCTTTGGGTCTGTACCTTTGGGTCTGTACCTTTGGGTCTGTACCTTTGGGTTTGTACCTTTGGGTTTGTACCTTTGGGTCTGTACCTTTGGGTCTGTACCTTTGGGTCTGTACCTTTGGGTCTGTACCTTTGGGTCTGTACCTTTGGGTCTGTACCTTTGGGTCTGTACCTTTGGGTTTGTACCTTTGGGTTTGTACCTTTGGGTCTGTACCTTTGAGTCTGTACCTTTGGGTCTGTACCTTTGGGTCTGTACCTTTGGGTTTGTACCTTTGGGTCTGTACCTTTGGGTATGTACCTTTGAGTCTGTACCTTGGGTCTGTACCTTTGGGTCTGTACCTTTGGGTTTGTACCTTTGGGTCTGTACCTTTGAGTCTGTACCTTTGGGTCTGTACCTTTGGGTCTGTACCTTTGGGTCTGTACCCTTTGGGTCTGTACCTTTGGGTCTGTACCTTTGGGTCTGTACCTTTGGGTCTGTACCTTTGGGTTTGTACCTTTGGGTCTGTACCTTGGGTCTGTACCTTTGAGTCTGTACCTTTGGGTCTGTACCTTTGGGTCTGTACCTTTGGGTTTTGTACCTTTGGGTCTGTACCTTTGAGTCTGTACCTTTGGGTCTGTACCTTTGGGTCTGTACCTTTGGGTCTGTACCTTTGGGTCTGTACCTTTGGTCTGTACCTTTGGGTTTGTACCTTTGGGTTTGTACCTTTGGGTCTGTACCTTTGGGTCTGTACCTTTGGGTTTGTACCTTTGGGTTTGTACCTTTGGGTTTGTACCTTTGGGTTTGTACCTTTGGGTCTGTACCATTGGTTTGTACCTTTGGGTCTGTACCTTTGGGTCTGTACCTTTGGTCTGTACTTGGGTCTGTACCTTTGGGTCTGTACCTTTGGGTCTGTACCTTTGGGGTCTGTACCTTTGGGTCTGTACCTTTGGGTCTGTACCTTTGGGTCTGTACCTTTGGGTCTGTACCTTTGGGTCTGTACCTTTGGGTCTGTACCTTTGGGTCTGTACCTTTGGGTCTGTACCTTTGGGTCTGTACCTTTGGGTCTGTACCCTGTACCTTTGGGTTTGTACCTTTGGGTTTGTACCTTTGGGTCTGTACCTTTGGGTTTGTACCTTTGGGTTTGTACCTTTGGGTCTGTACCTTTGGGTCTGTACCTTTGGGTTTGTACCTTTGGGTCTGTACCTTTGGGTCTGTACCTTGGGTTTGTACCTTTGGGTCTGTACCTTTGGGTCTGTACCTTGGTCTGGGTCTGTACCTTTGGGTTTGTACCTTTGGGTCTGTACCTTTGGGTCTGTACCTTTGGGTCTGTACCCTTTGGGTCTGTACCTTTGGGTACCTTTGGGTCTGTACCTTTGGGTCTGTACCTTTGGGTCTGTACCTTTGGGTCTGTACCTTTGGGTCTGTACCTTTGGGTCTGTACCTTTGGGTCTGTACCTTTGGGTCTGTACCTTTGGGTCTGTACCTTGGTCTGTACCTTTGGGTCTGTACCTTTGGGTCTGTACCTTTGGGTCTGTACCTTTGGGTCTGTACCTTTGGGTCTGTACCTTTGGGTTTGTACCTTTGGGTCTGTACCTTTGGGTTTGTACCTTTGGGTCTGTACCTTTGGGTCTGTACCTTTGGGTCTGTACCTTTGGGTCTGTACCTTTGGGTCTGTACCTTTGGGTCTGTACCTTTGGGTCTGTACCTTTGGGTTTGTACCTTTGGGTCTGTACCTTTGGGTCTGTACCTTTGGGTTTGTACCTTTGGTCTGTACCTTTGGGTTTGTACCTTTGGGTCTGTAACATGTGCGATATAAATAAACATTACTTACTGTGTTTCATGTGACATCACAAGGTCTCCTTTAACTACACACCCTGCCCAGCCTTCACACAAACTCCTCCTTCTCTCTCCTCCTCCTCCTTCCTCCCCCTCCCCGTTCCCCTCCTCCTCCCTCCTCCCCCTCCTCCTCCTCCCTCCTCCCCCTCCTCCTCCTCCCTCCTCCTCCCTCCTCCCCCTCCTCCTCCTCCCTCCCTCCTCCCCCTCCTCCTCCTCCCTCCTCCTCCTCCTCCCCGTTCTCCTCCTCCCTCCTCCTCTCTCCTCTTCCTCCTCCTCCTCTCCGTTCCCCTCCTCCTCCCTCCTCCTTCTCTCTCCTCTTCCTCCTCCTCCTCCCCCTCCTCCTCTCCGTTCCCCTCCTCCTCCCTCCTCCTTCTCTCTCCTCTTCCTCCTCCTCCTCCCCCTCCTCCTCTCCGTTCCCCTCCTCCTCCCTCCTCCTTCTCTCTCCTCTTCCTCCTCCTCCTGGCCTGTCTCAGTCTTATCAGTCTCTCTCTCTCTCGTTGCTTGTTCTCCTCTTTCTTCAGGACTGAGGGATAATCTCCGAGCACAGACCGGGCTGAGGCTCAGACCCGCAGAGTCCAGACCGGATCATTTCAAAACTGCACAGGGAGCGCTTTTAATGGACGCTCAAAGGGAGGGGGGTGGGGGGGGGGGTCACAGGGGGGGGTCTTATCACACCTGACAGATGCATCGGGAGGAAGGAAGCTGATAAGAGTCAGCTGCAAGGAGGAAGGAATTTAAAAAGTGCTGCCTAAAGGAGGAGGAGGAAGAGGAAGAGGAAGAGGAAGAGGAGGATTGAGGCCAGTGTCGTGGATCCTCAGATTCACCTGTGACCATGTGTGTGTGTCAGATGGAGGCCGGACCAGGTGGATGGAGGCCGGACCAGGTGGATGGAGGCGGGACCAGGTGGATGGAGGCGGGACCAGGTGGATGGAGGCCGGACCAGGTGGATGGAGGCCGGACCAGGTGGATGTGTGAGAAACCAGACTGTAATTCAAACCTAACAACCCGACGTTAGACTTTCCCCGATGTTCCATCTGTGAAGTCTCAAAGCATCTGAGCACGTCACTGCTGTCTGACCCCCCCTCACTGACCCCGCCCTCACTGACCCCCCCTCACTGACCCCCCCCTCACTAACCAAGTCTGTGACTTCCTGTTACTAACATGGCAATAAAAATGATTCTGATTCTGGGTTTTTAGTGGTCGGAAAAACCGGAGCATCTGGAGGAAACCTACGCAGACACAAGGAGAACATGCAAACTCCACTCAGAAAGGCCCTGTTCTGACCAGGATTTGAACCCAGAACCTTCTTGCTGAGAAGCGAGAGTGCTAACCACTCAGCCACCGTGCCGTTTGGAAACAAATACTGAAATTAAGCTTAGGTTCTACATGGTGACGATCTTCATCATCGCACTGGGCCCTCGTCTTCATCACATCATCTTCATCACCTGCAGCTGCTCAACCAGCGCAATGGGGTCTCTCTCTCTCTCTCTGCTCTGTCTCTCTCTCTCTTTCTGTCTCTCTCTCTCTGCTCTGTCTCTCTCTCTCTGCTCTGTCTCTCTCTCTCTGTCTCTCTTTCTCTCTCTCTGTCTCTCTCTCTCTCTCTGTCTCTCTTTTTCTTTCTCTGCTCTGTCTCTCTCTCTTTCTGTCTCTCTCTCTCTGCTCTGTCTCTCTCTCTCTCTCTGTCTCTCTTTTTCTTTCTCTGCTCTGTCTCTCTCTCTCTGTCTCTCTCTCTCTCTCTCTCCCCCTCTCTCTCCCCCTCCCCCCTCTCTCTGCATATATTCCCATCCCCTGTCACCTGCTGTGGTGTGACTTCTGCCTCAGCTTTTGTCACAGTCTTAATTTAGAGAAAGAGGTGAAAATGAAAAAGATTTTAGTGAAACAAAAGTGAGAAGAACAAAGAGTTACTTTGATCTGACTTCATCAATTACTCTGGAACAAAGAAACTATAGAGTAAGTAAGTAAGTAAGTAAGTAAAGTTTATTTATAAAGCGCTTTTCACAGATAAAAATCACAAAGTGCTGTACAGGACAGTGGGCAAATACAAAACAATATAAAATACACTTACACACATTACACATTTTATGTACTTAAAAGTGACATCAGTGAGAACCCAATCAACTAAAAGCTTTCTTAAATAAATAAGTCTTCAAGCCTTTTTTGAAAGAGTCCGCAGAGTCGACCAGACGTAGGGACAGGGGCAGGGCGTTCCACAGTCTGGGGGCAACAGACTGAAAAGACCGGTCCCCTCGAGTCTTATAATGGGTTTTGGGGACCACAAGCAGGTTCTGGCCAGAGGACCGGAGAGAACGGCCAGAGGAGTACAGGCTCAAAAGGTTCAGGATGTACTGGGGGGCCTGACCATTTAAGGCTCTGAAGGTCAGCACTAAGATCTTAAAATCAATCCTGAATTTGACTGGGAGCCAATGAAGAACAGACAGAACAGGAGTGATATGGGACCTACGAGGGGCACCTGTTAAAAGTCTAGCAGCAGAATTTTGAACAATTTGAAGTTGATTGAGTGCAGACTTATTCAAGCAGGTAAAAACAGAGTTGCAATAGTCAAGTCTTGTTGAAATAAAAGCGTGAATGATCATTTCCAGATCATTCTTTGACAACATATTGCGGATTTTTGCAATGTTCCTAAGGTGATAAAAGCAGTTACGGACGAGCTGTTTGGAGTGTGTCTCCATAGACATGGCCTGGTCAAACACAACCCCTAGGTTTCTGAGGCTGGATTTGACGGAGGAGCCAAGAGAGCCAAGGTGCTGTTTGATCAGCGGGATCTTATGGTCTGGAGCAAAGATGAGCGTTTCAGTTTTAAGGGTAGTAGGGTAGGGTAGAGTAGGGTAGAGCAGAGTAGGGTAGGGTAGAGCAGAGTAGGGTAGAGCAGAGTAGAGTAGGGTAGAGCAGAGTAGGGTAGGGTAGAGTAGAGTAGAGTAGGGTAGAGCAGAGTAGGGTAGGGTAGAGAAGAGTAGAGTAGGGTAGAGTAGAGTAGGGTAGAGTAGAGTAGAGTAGGGTAGAGTAGGGTAGAGCAGAGTAGGGTAGGGTAGAGTAGAGCAGAGTAGGGTAGGGTAGAGTAGAGTAGGGTAGAGCAGAGTAGGGTAGGGTAGAGAAGAGTAGAGTAGGGTAGAGTAGGGTAGGGTAGAGTAGGGTAGAGCAGAGTAGGGTAAGGTAGAGTAGAGCAGAGTAGGGTAGAGCAGAGCAGAGTAGGGTAGGGTAGAGAAGAGTAGAGTAGAGTAGGGTAGGGTAGAGTAAAGTAGAGTAGGGTAGAGCAGAGAAGGGTAGGGTAGAGTAGAGTAGAGTAGGGTAGGGTAGAGAAGAGTAGAGTAGAGTGGGGTAGGGTAGAGTAGGGTAGGGTAGAGTAGAGCAGAGTAGTGTAGAGCAGAGCAGAGTAGGGTAGGGTAGAGTAGAGTAGGGTAAGGTAGAGTAGAGCAGAGTAGGGTAGAGCAGAGCAGAGTAGGGTAGGGTAGAGTAGAGTAGGGTAGGGTAGAGCAGAGTAGAGTAGGGTAGGGTAGAGCAGAGTAGGGTAGAGTAGGGTAGGGTAGAGTAGGGTAGGGTAGAGCAGAGTAGAGTAGAGTAGGGTAGAGCAGAGTAGAGTAGGGTAGGGTAGGGTAGAGCAGAGTAGAGTAGGGTAGAGCAGAGCAGAGTAGAGGAGAGTAGGGTAGAGTAGGGTAAGGTAGAGCAGAGCAGAGGAGAGTAGGGTAGCGTAGAGTAGGGTAGGGTAGGGTAGAGTAGAGTAGGGTAGGGTAGGGTAGACTAGAGTAGGGTAGAGTAGAGTAGGGTAGAGTAGGGTAGAGTAGAGTAGGGTAGAGTAGAGTAGAGTAGGGTAGGGTAGGGTAGAGTAGAGTAGGGCAGAGTAGAGTAGGGTAGAGTACAGTAGAGTAGAGGAGAGTAGAGTAGAGTAGAGCAGAGTAGAGTAGAGTAGGGTGGAGCAGAGCAGCGTAGAGTAGAGTAGGGTGGAGTGGAGCAGAGCAGCGTAGAGTAGAGTAGGGTAGAGCAGAGCAGCGTAGAGTAGAGTAGGGTAGAGTAGAGTAGAGTAGAGTAGGGTAGAGTAGGGTAGGGTAGAGTAGGGTAGAGTAGGGTAGGGTAGGGTAGAGTAGGGTAGAGCAGAGTAGAGTAGAGTAGGGTAGGGTAGAGTAGAGTAGGGTAGAGTAGAGTACGGTAGAGTAGGGTAGAGTAGAGTAGGGTAGGGTAGAGTAGGGTAGAGTAGAGTAGGGTAGAGTACAGTAGAGTAGGTTAGAGTAGAGTAGAGTAGAGTAGGGTAGAGCAGAGCAGCGTAGAGTAGAGTAGAGTAGGGTAGAGTAGAGTAGGGTAGATTAGAGTAGAGTAGGGTAGAGTAGAGTAGGGTAGAGTAGAGTAGGGTAGGGTAGGGTGGGGTAGGGTAGAGTAGAGTAGAGTAGGGTAGAGTAGAGTAGAGTAGGGTAGGGTAGAGTAGGGTAGGGTAGAGTAGAGTAGGGTAGCGTAGCGTAGAGTAGGGTAGAGTAGAGTAGAGTAGGGTAGCGTAGGGTAGGGTAGAGTAGGGTAGAGTAGAGTAGGGTGGAGTCGAGCAGAGCAGAGTAGGGTAGGGTAGAGTAGAGTAGGGTAGAGTCGAGTAGAGCAGAGTAGGGTAGAGCAGAGTAGGGTAGAGTAGAGTAGAGCAGAGTAGGGTAGAGCAGAGTAGGGAAGAGTAGAGTAGGGTAGAGTAGGGTAGGGTAGAGTAGAGTAGGGTAGAGTAGGGTAGGGTAGAGTAGGGTAGAGTAGAGTAGGGTGGAGTCGAGCAGAGTAGGGTAGAGCAGAGTAGGGTAGAGCAGAGTAGGGAAGAGTAGAGTAGGGTAGAGTAGAGTAGGGTAGGGTAGAGTAGAGTAGGGTAGAGCAGAGTAGAGTAGGGTAGGGTAGAGTAGAGTAGGGTAGAGTAGAGTAGAGTAGAGTAGAGCAGAGTAGAGTAGGGTAGAGTAGAGTAGGGTAGAGCAGAGTAGAGTAGGGTAGGGTAGAGTAGAGTAGGGTAGAGTAGAGTAGAGTAGAGTAGAGCAGAGTAGAGTAGGGTAGAGTAGAGTAGGGTAGAGCAGAGTAGAGTAGGGTAGGGTAGAGTAGGGTAGAGCAGAGTAGAGTAGGGTAGGGTAGAGTAGGGTAGGGTAGGGTAGAGTAGAGTAGGGTAGAGCAGAGTAGAGTAGGGTAGGGTAGAGTAGGGTAGAGCAGAGTAGAGTAGGGTAGGGTAGAGTAGGGTAGGGTAGAGTAGAGTAGGGTAGAGCAGAGTAGAGTAGGGTAGAGTAGAGTAGGGTAGAGCAGAGTAGAGTAGGGTAGGGTAGAGTAGGGTAGAGTAGGGTAGAGTAGGGTAGAGTAGGGTAGAGCAGAGTAGAGTAGGGTAGGGTAGAGTAGGGTAGAGTAGGGTAGAGTAGGGTAGACCAGGACCAGACTGGACAGACCTGTTCTCATCAGTGAGACACAGTCTTTCTCAGACGTCCTGGCGGCGGCGTGTATCTCGAGCGGCAGCCGCTGCTCCCTCGTCCTGCAGTCCAACATGATTGAGCCTAAAGCTGTAGAATTCCAATTATCCCTGAACCGACCCAGACTTATTAGAATTCCGGTGTCGGACACGAACCAATCACTGAAGATATGACTGCTCCACATTTAATGTTTTACATTTAGATAAAACTCACTTTGTCTCTGTGCAAATAAACGGTTCATGTTCCTCAGTCCTGGATCTACAGCCTCAGTCCTGGGTCTACAGCCTCAGTCCTGGGTCTACAGCCTCAGTCCTGGGTCTACAGCCTCAGTCCTGGGTCTACAGCCTCAGTCCTGGATCTACAGCCTCAGTCCTGGGTCTACAGCCTCAGTCCTGGGTCTACAGCCTCAGTCCTGGGTCCACAGCCTCAGTCCTGGGTCTACAGTCTCAGTCCTGGGTCTACAGCCTCAGTCCTGGGTCTACAGCCTCAGTCCTGGGTCTACAGCCTCAGTCCTGGGTCTACAGCCTCAGTCCTGGGTCTACAGCCTCAGTCCTGGGTCTACAGCCTCAGTCCTGGGTCCACAGCCTCAGTCCTGGGTCTACAGTCTCAGTCCTGGGTCTACAGCCTCAGTCCTGGGTCTACAGTCTCAGTCCTGGGTCTACAGCCTCAGTCCTGGGTCTACAGCCTCAGTCCTGGGTCTACAGCCTCAGTCCTGGGTCTACAGCCTCAGTCCTGGGTCTACAGCCTCAGTCCTGGGTCTACAGCCTCAGTCCTGGGTCTACAGCCTCAGTCCTGGGTCTACAGCCTCAGTCCTGGGTCTACAGCCTCAGTCCTGGGTCTACAGCCTCAGTCCTGGGTCTACAGCCTCAGTCCTGGGTCTACAGCCTCAGTCCTGGGTCTACAACCTCAGTCCTGGGTCTACAGCCTCAGTCCTGGGTCTACAGCCTCAGTCCTGGGTCTACAGCCTCAGTCCTGGGTCTACAGCCTCAGTCCTGGGTCTACAGCCTCAGTCCTGGGTCTACAGCCTCAGTCCTGGGTCTACAGCCTCAGTCCTGGGTCTACAGCCTCAGTCCTGGGTCTACAACCTCAGTCCTGGGTCTACAGCCTCAGTCCTGGGTCTACAGCCTCAGTCCTGGGTCTACAGCCTCAGTCCTGGGTCTACAGCCTCAGTCCTGGGTCTACAGCCTCAATCCTGGGTCTACAGCCCAGTATGGTGTGGGATAATGACCCTTGTTGTTGTCAGACCCTGGGGATAATTACGAGGCCAAAACAAATCGATGAAAGCGTTTATTTAAAGCGGCGCAGGACGAGGAAGTCCATCGAGATTCAGTGACGAGAAACACGACCGAAACCGAGCCTCAGTCACGTCAATAATGAACAGTTTACGTCAATTATTAAGTGTTTTAAGGATTCAGCGAAAAATCTACATCTGACTGAGGTGGATTCAGGGAAAGAGCATTCTGAAAAAACTCTTCTAGTCTCACTCTACCAGAGAGAGACCAGAGAAACCAGAGAGAGACTAGAGTGAGACCAGAGAGAGACCAGAGAAACCAGAGTGAGACTAGAGAGAGACTAGAGAAACCAGAGTGAGACTAGAGAGAGACTAGAGTGAGACTAGAGAGAGACTAGAGAGAGACTAGAGAAACCAGAGTGAGACTAGAGAGAGACTAGAGTGAGACTAGAGTGAGACTAGAGTGAGACTAGAGAGAGACTAGAGTGAGACTAGAGAGAGACTAGAGTGAGACTAGAGAGAGACTAGAGTGAGACTAGAGAGAGACTAGAGTGAGACTAGAGAGAAACCAGAGTGAGACTAGAGAGAGACCAGAGAAACCAGAGTGAGACTAGAGAGAGACTAGAGAAACCAGAGTGAGACTAGAGAGAGACTAGAGTGAGACTAGAGTGAGACTAGAGTGAGACTAGAGAGAGACTAGAGTGAGACTAGAGAGAGACTAGAGTGAGACTAGAGAGAGACTAGAGTGAGACTAGAGAGAGACTAGAGTGAGACTAGAGAGAAACCAGAGTGAGACTAGAGAGAGACCAGAGAAACCAGAGTGAGACTAGAGAGAGACTAGAGTGAGACTAGAGAGAGACCAGAGAAACCAGAGTGAGACTAGAGAGAGACTAGAGTGAGACTAGAGTGAGACTAGAGAGAGACTAGAGTGAGACTAGAGTGAGACTAGAGAGAGACTAGAGTGAGACTAGAGAGAGACTAGAGAGAGACTAGAGTGAGACTAGAGAGAGACTAGAGTGAGACTAGAGAGAGACTAGAGTGAGACTAGAGAGAGACTAGAGTGAGACTAGAGAGAGACTAGAGTGAGACTAGAGAGAGACTAGAGTGAGACTAGAGAGAGACTAGAGTGAGACTAGAGAGAGACTAGAGTGAGACTAGAGAGAGACTAGAGTGAGACTAGAGAGAGACTAGAGTGAGACTAGAGTGAGACTAGAGAGAGACTAGAGTGAGACTAGAGAGAGACTAGAGAGAGACTAGAGTGAGACTAGAGAGAGACTAGAGTGAGACTGAGACTAGAGAGACTAGAGTGAGACTAGAGAGAGACTAGAGTGAGACTAGAGAGAGACTAGAGTGAGACTAGAGAGAGACTAGAGTGAGACTAGAGAGAGACTAGAGTGAGACTAGAGAGAGACTAGAGTGAGACTAGAGTGAGACTAGAGAGAGACTAGAGTGAGACTAGAGAGAGACTAGAGTGAGACTAGAGTGAGACTGAGAGAGAGAGACTAGAGTGAGACTAGAGAGAGACTAGAGTGAGACTAGAGGAGACTAAGGGACTAGAGGAGACTAGAGTGAGACTAGAGAGAGACTAGAGTGAGACTAGAGAGAGACTAGAGTGAGACTAGAGAGAGACTAGAGTGAGACTAGAGAGAGACTAGAGTGAGACTAGAGAGAGACTAGAGTGAGACTAGAGAGAGACTAGAGAGAGACTAGAGTGAGACTAGAGAGAGACTAGAGTGAGACTAGAGAGAGACTAGAGTGAGACTAGAGAGAGACTAGAGTGAGACTAGAGAGAGACTAGAGTGAGACTAGAGAGAGACTAGAGTGAGACTAGAGAGAGACTAGAGAGAGACTAGAGTGAGACTAGAGAGAGACTAGAGTGAGACTAGAGAGAGACTAGAGAGACTAGAGAGAGACTAGAGTGAGACTAGAGAGAGACTAGAGTGAGACTAGAGAGAGACTAGAGTGAGACTAGAGAGAGACTAGAGTGAGACTAGAGAGAGACTAGAGAGAGACTAGAGTGAGACTAGAGAGAGACTAGAGTGAGACTAGAGAGAGACTAGAGTGAGACTAGAGAGAGACTAGAGTGAGACTAGAGAGAGACTAGAGTGAGACTAGAGTGAGACTAGAGTGAGACTAGAGTGAGACTAGAGTGAGACTAGAGAGAGACTAGAGTGAGACTAGAGAGAGACTAGAGTGAGACTAGAGTGAGACTAGAGTGAGACTAGAGAGAGACTAGAGTGAGACTAGAGAGAGACTAGAGTGAGACTAGAGAGAGACTAGAGTGAGACTAGAGAGAGACTAGAGTGAGACTAGAGAGAGACTAGAGTGAGACTAGAGTGAGACTAGAGTGAGACTAGAGAGAGACTAGAGTGAGACTAGAGAGAGACTAGAGTGAGACTAGAGAGAGACTAGAGAGAGACTAGAGTGAGACTAGAGAGAGACTAGAGTGAGACTAGAGAGAGACTAGAGTGAGACTAGAGTGAGACTAGAGAGAGACTAGAGTGAGACTAGAGAGAGACTAGAGTGAGACTAGAGAGAGACTAGAGTGAGACTAGAGTGAGACTAGAGAGAGACTAGAGTGAGAATAGAGAGAGACTAGAGAGAGACTAGAGTGAGACTAGAGAGAGACTAGAGTGAGACTAGAGAGAGACTAGAGTGAGACTAGAGAGAGACTAGAGTGAGACTAGAGAGAGACTAGAGTGAGACTAGAGAGAGACTAGAGTGAGACTAGAGTGAGACTAGAGAGAGACTAGAGTGAGACTAGAGAGAGACTAGAGTGAGACTAGAGAGAGACTAGAGTGAGACTAGAGAGAGACTAGAGAGAGACTAGAGTGAGACTAGAGAGAGACTAGAGTGAGACTAGAGAGAGACTAGAGTGAGACTAGAGAGAGACTAGAGAGAGACTAGAGTGAGACTAGAGAGAGACTAGAGTGAGACTAGAGAGAGACTAGAGTGAGACTAGAGTGAGACTAGAGTGAGACTAGAGAGAGACTAGAGTGAGACTAGAGAGAGACTAGAGTGAGACTAGAGAGAGACTAGAGTGAGACTAGAGTGAGACTAGAGAGAGACTAGAGTGAGACTAGAGAGAGACTAGAGTGAGACTAGAGAGAGACTAGAGAGAGACTAGAAGTGAGACTAGAGAGAGACTAGAGTGAGACTAGAGAGAGACTAGAGTGAGACTAGAGTGAGACTAGAGTGAGACTAGAGAGAGACTAGAGTGAGACTAGAGAGAGACTAGAGTGAGACTAGAGTGAGACTAGAGTGAGACTAGAGAGAGACTAGAGTGAGACTAGAGAGAGACTAGAGTGAGACTAGAGTGAGACTAGAGTGAGACTAGAGCTGTAGTGAAGCTTCTGGACACATCTCCAGTTGTTGCTCGGGTCAGAACCACATCTGGAGGATTTGACCTTCTGTATGTTTTGGCGCCGGAGACTAGCACCCAGAAGCCAGGGCTAACCACTCAGCCACTCGCACACATTAAAGTGATAGTCTGTAACTCTAAATGAATTACACATTTTAGGAATTGTGTTAAATTGACCTCCTGGCCTTAAATATTGATATAAAATAAGTCATTTTATTAATTCTAATATTACAGGTAAGTCCCGCCTTCCCTTCTCTTAGCTATAGTTCAGAATCCACGGTGCCGTCGAGGTTAACCAATCAAGTCATGCCAAGGGCTGTCAATCACAGCACTGATGCTGAACCATCCATCCATTTTCTTCCCCTTAATCCATTTCTGGGTAGGGGGGGGGGGGGGGTGGCAGTCAGAGCTGCACCCAGTACACTCAGCCCCTCACTGATCCTCCTGCAGGAGCTGAGATCTTTCAGTGGGGACTAAAGTAAAGCCAAGTGGGGTTAAGTGTCTTGCCCAAGGACACAACGACAGCAGTCATCAGTGGGCTCGAACCCACGACCTTCAGGCCCAAAGGCCAATGCTCTACCAACTGAGCTACTGTCGCCCCAATATGAACCTATGTCCATAATCATTTATATATGAACCATAGTCAGATCCACTGCAGATGTTTCTATAATGTGATAATAGCACTTCCTGGTTTGCTGCGATCGCTTTTTTTGTGCCTTAAAACATTATTTTATTCATTAAAACATTAACAAATAATCCTGAAAACCTCCGTGCATTTTTATTAATAATGTTTATGTATAATGTGTTCTCTGATAAATATTTAAAAGTGTTACGGAAACGTAGGTGTAGACCAATCAGAAAGGAAGGGGGAGGAGCTTGGGTCATTTTTTTCAAATCAAGTACCTCTCTCTGTTTCTGACAAACTCCAGACAATCACATTAAGCCAGAGCCCAGGATCCAGGGCTAACCACTCAGCCACTCGCACACATTAAGCCAGAGCCCAGGATCCAGGGCTAACCACTCAGCCACTCGCACACATTAAGCCAGAGCCCAGGATCCAGGGCTAACCACTCAGCCACTCGCACACATTAAGCCAGAGCCCAGGATCCAGGGCTAACCACTCAGCCACTCGCACACATTAAGCCAGAGCCCAGGATCCAGGGCTAACCACTCAGCCACTCGCACACATTAAGCCAGAGCCCAGGATCCAGGGCTAACCACTCAGCCACTCGCACACATTAAGTCAGAGCCCAGGATCCAGGGCTAACCACTCAGCCACTCGCACACATTAAGCCAGAGCCCAGGATCCAGGGCTAACCACTCAGCACACTCGCACACACATTAAGCAGAGCCCAGGATCCAGGGCTAACCACTCAGCCACTCGCACACATTAAGCCAGAGCCCAGGATCCAGGGCTAACCACTCAGCCACTCGCACACATTAAGCCAGAGCCCAGGATCCAGGGCTAACCACTCAGCCACTCGCACACATTAAGCCAGAGCCCAGGATCCAGGGCTAACCACTCAGCCACTCGCACACATTAAGCCAGAGCCCAGGATCCAGGGCTAACCACTCAGCCACTCGCACACATTAAGCCAGAGCCCAGGATCCAGGGCTAACCACTCAGCCACTCGCACACATTAAGCCAGAGCCCGTGGAACACCGCGGTGATAAAAGGTGCCATTGTCCTCTGAGCAGCTAACCGCGGCTAATGGCTAACACCTGTTAGCATCAGTCATGACACGGATCGCACTAAGTAATCCACTTTAATCCACTTTACATGTTCGTCTGGAATCATCAGTTTACCCTGGATTATCTTTAGACCCCTCGACCTCGTTAATCTGTCCTCATCCACCTGCGGAATCTCAGATTAAACCATCAGACATTAGTGAGGCCCGCTGTACATGCTCCTCACAACTATAGACCAGAGAGAGGCCAAAGAGAGGCCCTGACCTCCAGAGAGAGGCCCCTAACCTCCAGAGAGAGGCCCCTAACCTCCAGAGAGAGGCCCCTGACCTCCAGAGAGAGGCCCTGTCCTCCAGAGAGAGACCCCTAACCTCCAGAGAGAGGCCCCTAACCTCCAGAGAGAGGCCCCTAACTTCCAGAGAGAGGCCCCTAACCTCCAGAGAGAGGCCCCTAACCTCCAGAGAGAGGCCCCTGACCTCCAGAGAGAGACCCCTAACCTCCAGAGAGAGGCCCCTAACCTCCAGAGAGAGGCCCCTAACCTCCAGAGAGAGGCCCTGTCCTCCAGAGAGAGGCCCCTGACCTCCAGAGAGAGGCCCCTAACCTCCAGAGAGAGGCCCTGACCTCCAGAGAGAGGCCCCTAACCTCCAGAGAGGCCCTGACCTCCAGAGAGAGGCCCCTATCCTCCAGAAAGAGGCCCCTGACCTCCAGAGAGAGGCCCCTATCCTCCAGAAAGAGGCCCCTGACCTCCAGAGAGAGACCAAAGAGAGCCCCTGTCCCCAGTTTGGCTGCCTCCAGGGAATAGTGTGGATCAGCCATCATGGCCCGTTACAGGGTCTCACAGTGGGGGAGGGTCTCACAGTGGGGGAGGGTCTCACAGTGGGGGAGGGTCTCACAGTGGGGAAGGGTCTCACAGTGGGGGAGGGTCTCACAGTGGGGGAGGGTCTCACAGTGGGGAAGGGTCTCACAGTGGGGGAGGGTCTCACAGTGGGGGAGGGTCTCACAGTGGGGGGGAGGAGGGTCTCACAGTGGGGGAGGGTCTCACAGTGGGGGAGGGTCTCACAGTGGGGGAGGGTCTCACAGTGGGGGAGGGTCTCACAGTGGGGGAGGGTCTCACAGTGGGGGAGGGTCTCACAGTGGGGGAGGGTCTCACAGTGGGGGAGGGTCTCACAGTGGGGGGTCTCACAGTGGGAAGGGTCTCACAGTGGGGGAGGGTCTCACAGTGGGGGAGGGTCTCACAGTGGGGGAGGGTCCCACAGTGGGGGAGGGTCTCACAGTGGGGGAGGGTCTCACAGTGGGGGAGGGTCTCACAGTGGGGGCAGGTCCCGGCCAATATCTCCGCCGTTCTAACTAATGGGCCAAAAATTGTGCTCTACTGGAGCTATCCAAAATGGCCGCGAGTGGCATCTGTGCAGCGTCAGCGAGAGTCCCACTGGTCCCAGCTCAAAAGTGGCCAAAATGACGTGCGCTGACATGCTGCAGTACCACCCCGGGCCTGTGGGGGTGGACCCTGACATGCTGCAGTACCACCCCGGGCCTGTGGGGGTGGACCCTGACCTGCTGCAGTACCACCCCGGGCCTGTGGGGGTGGACCCTGACATGCTGCAGTACCACCCCGGGCCTGTGGGGGTGGACCCTGACATGCTGCAGTACCACCCCGGGCCTGTGGGGGTGGACCCTGACATGCTGCAGTACCACCCCAGGCCTGTGGGGGTGGACCCTGACATGCTGCAGTACCACCCCGGGCCTGTGGGGGTGGACCCTGACATGCTGCAGTACCACCCCGGGCCTGTGGGGGTGGACCCTGACATGCTGCAGTACCACCCCAGGCCTGTGGGGGTGGACCCTGACATGCTGCAGTACCACCCCGGGCCTGTGGGGGTGGACCCTGACATGCTGCAGTACCACCCCGGGCCTGTGGGGGTGGACCCTGACATGCTGCAGTACCACCCCGGGCCTGTGGGGGTGGACCCAGAAGAAGAATAAGCCAATGCTAACATATAGCATCTTCTTACTCCAGAGGTAAGTAAGTAAGTAATGTTTATTTATATACCGCCTTTCACAGACCTGAGTCTCAAAGCGGTTTACAATTGTTGTTTTTGGGACACTCTCTCACTCCACAGAGATGGGAGCGGGGCCAGTGCAGGAGGCACAGACCTATTGTGCATATTTTTAGTGGTAGGGGAAACCGGAGCACCCGGAGGAAACCTACGCAGACACGGGGAGAACATGCAAACTCCACTCAGAAAGGCCCTGGTCCGGCCGGGATTCGAACCCAGGACCTTCTTGCTGAGAGGCAAGAGTGCTAACCACTCAGCCACTGTGCCGCGTGAGCAGTGACACATGTGTGTCAATGCTGAGTGTTCTGGACCAGTCTAGTTTAGTCGCTGTGGACTTTAGAAGTCTCTGTTTAAATGAATGGAGCTCTCTCCGGCTGACGCTGCACAGATGTGTTTTTTCACAATTTTCTTGTGGGCGGGACCACTCGCGGCCATCTTGATAGCTCCAGTAGAGCACATTTGTGGCCCATTAGTTTAAACAGCGGAGATACTGACTCTGTCCCAGTCTAAGGTGAGTGTTGTACATTTACGATCGTGAAATGTGATCGATGTACAGTGCAGTGCAGACATGTGCAGTCTAAGCTAACATGTGCAGTCTAAGCTAACATGTGCAGTCTAAGCTAACATGTGCAGTCTAAGCTAACATGTGCAGTCTAAGCTAACATGTGCAGTCTAAGCTAACATGTGCAGTCTAAGCTAACATGTGCCGTCTAAGCTAACATGTGCAGTCTAAGCTAACATGTGCAGTCTAAGCTAACATGTGCAGTCTAAGCTAACATGTGCAGTCTAAGCTAACATGTGCAGTCTAAGCTAACATGTGCAGTCTAAGCTAACATGTGCAGTCTAAGCTAACATGTGCAGTCTAAGCTAACATGTGCAGTCTAAGCTAACATGTGCCGTCTAAGCTAACATGTGCAGTCTAAGCTAACATGTGCAGTCTAAGCTAACATGTGCAGTCTAAGCTAACATGTGCAGTCTAAGCTAACATGTGCCGTCTAAGCTAACATGTGCAGTCTAAGCTAACATGTGCAGTCTAAGCTAACATGTGCAGTCTAAGCTAACATGTGCAGTCTAAGCTAACATGTGCAGTCTAAGCTAACATGTGCAGTCTAAGCTAACATGTGCAGTCTAAGCTAACATGTGCAGTCTAAGCTAACATGTGCAGTCTAAGCTAACATGTGCAGTCTAAGCTAACATGTGCAGTCTAAGCTAACATGTGCAGTCTAAGCTAACATGTGCCGTCTAAGCTAACATGTGCAGTCTAAGCTAACATGTGCAGTCTAAGCTAACATGTGCAGTCTAAGCTAACATGTGCAGTCTAAGCTAACATGTGCCGTCTAAGCTAACATGTGCAGTCTAAGCTAACATGTGCAGTCTAAGCTAACATGTGCAGTCTAAGCTAACATGTGCAGTCTAAGCTAACATGTGCAGTCTAAGCTAACATGTGCCGTCTAAGCTAACATGTGCAGTCTAAGCTAACATGTGCAGTCTAAGCTAACATGTGCAGTCTAAGCTAACATGTGCAGTCTAAGCTAACATGTGCAGTCTAAGCTAACATGTGCAGTCTAAGCTAACATGTGCAGTCTAAGCTAACATGTGCAGTCTAAGCTAACATGTGCAGTCTAAGCTAACATGTGCAGTCTAAGCTAACATGTGCAGTCTAAGCTAACATGTGTGCAGTCTAAGCTAACATGTGCAGTCTAAGCTAACATGTGCCGTCTAAGCTAACATGTGCAGTCTAAGCTAACATGTGCAGTCTAAGCTAACATGTGCAGTCTAAGCTAACATGTGCAGTCTAAGCTAACATGTGCAGTCTAAGCTAACATGTGCCGTCTAAGCTAACATGTGCAGTCTAAGCTAACATGTGCAGTCTAAGCTAACATGTGCAGTCTAAGCTAACATGTGCAGTCTAAGCTAACATGTGCAGTCTAAGCTAACATGTGCAGTCTAAGCTAACATGTGCAGTCTAAGCTAACATGTGCAGTCTAAGCTAACATGTGCAGTCTAAGCTAACATGTGCAGTCTAAGCTAACATGTGCAGTCTAAGCTAACATGTGCAGTCTAAGCTAACATGTGCAGTCTAAGCTAACATGTGCAGTCTAAGCTAACATGTGCAGTCTAAGCTAACATGTGCCGTCTAAGCTAACATGTGCAGTCTAAGCTAACATGTGCAGTCTAAGCTAACATGTGCAGTCTAAGCTAACATGTGCAGTCTAAGCTAACATGTGCAGTCTAAGCTAACATGTGCAGTCTAAGCTAACATGTGCAGTCTAAGCTAACATGTGCAGTCTAAGCTAACATGACTAAACCAGGACTAAACCAGGACTAAACCAGGACTAAACCAGGACTAAACTAGGACCTAAACCAGGACTAAACCAGGACTAAACCAGGACCTAAACCAGGACTAAACCAGGACTAAACCAGGACCTGAACCAGGACTAAACCAGGACTAAACCAGGACTAAACTAGGACCTAAACCAGGACTAAACCAGGACTAAACCAGGACTAAACTAGGACCTAAACCAGGACTAAACCAGGACTAAACCAGGACTAAACCAGGACTAAACCAGGACTAAACCAGGACTAAACTAGGACCTAAACCAGGACTAAACCAGGACTAAACCAGGACCTGAACCAGGACTAAACCAGGACTAAACTAGGACCTGAACCAGGACTAAACCAGGATTAAATTAGAACTAAACCAGGACTAAACCAGGATTAAATTAGAACTAAACCAGGACTAAACCAGGATTGGCGATGGGGACACTGTGCTTGTGAACATATGCCTCCAGCCTGAGTTCTCCTTCTCCCGTGACTGTAAACAAGAGCTGCTAATGTGTTTTTGATGCTGGTTATTAAATACTAAATTAAAGCTGCACTAACTGACTTTGGGATTTTGAAGCCGCGGACCCGCTGGCCTCTCTCTTTCTGCTCCCCTCCCCGCACCCACGAAGCTATCGCCCCCCCACACACACCCACTGTTGGGACGGAGCTAGCGTCTTCCAATATGGATAATACATGGACATGGATTTGCACGTGGATGGCGTGACCATAGAACGATAGAACCGGGAAGTGCGGAGGAACGACACTTTCTTTTGGAGCTGTCTCGCTGTGTAAGCAGTAACCGGTGACGAAGACGAGGAAGCTTCAGGTTAGCTCCGCCACTGCATACAGCCGGAAGTCTACCTTTGGTTGAGTTTACTTATAGTGGGCCGTATGTCAATAAAGTGTTTAGGCAAGGCAAGGCAAGGCAAGCAAGGCAAGGCAAGGCAAGGCAAGGCAAGGCAAGGCAAGGCAAGTTTATTGTATAGCACAGGGGTGGCCAACCAGTCAAGACTATGAGCCAATTTTTTTACTGTGTTACAGCAAAGAGCCACATCATACAATTGTGGCACTACATAAACACACCCCAACCCTTACACACGCACGCACCACGCGCACGAACTGTACGCACACCGAGCAGACACGCCGCACACACATGCAATCTGTCGACCAAGAGACGTGTGTGCCCTGCTCGACAGATTTTATTTGTAAATGATCATCAAACAGATAATGACAAAATTGCTCGTACAGCACTAAAGGCTGGACTCGACTCTCCCCCGGTTTGCGGGCGCTTCCACCGCTCGCTTCAACCCACCCCTACTTATATTTAATGGGTTGGCCTCGCGGGTCTAACCGGCGAGTCGATAAACAAGAACAATTTCACGTCCGCGAACATCATTTATGATTCCGAAAATGAATGCTTCAATCTCTAACCAAGAAAAAAAAATTCAAGTTTCAAACCCATGGTTCAGTAGAAACACAACTGTCTTTATAAAAGATATAGGCGATCGCTTTTTATGTAAAGCAAACGGCAAATCCGCGCATGCGCGTGCACTGTGGCAAAAAGAGCGTGTAGACAACAATGGATACCTGGAGTTCAAAGTCAAAACACAGCAAGCAATAGACCCTTTATCTGACGATCTGAAAATGTCAGATTATGCTCAAAGCTACCAGTCGATGCACGAAGGCGTAATGTTTGTCAAATTGTAGTACAATTTATTTTGGTCAATGGCAGAGACAGAGACAGTAGAGACAGAGGCAGAGACAGTAGAGACAGAGACAGAGACAGTAGAGACAGAGGCAGAGACAGAGACAGTAGAGACAGAGACAGTAGAGACAGAGGCAGAGACAGTAGAGACAGAGACAGAGACAGAGACAGTAGAGACAGAGGCAGAGATAGAGACAGTAGAGACAGAGGCAGAGACAGTAGAGACTGAGACAGAGACAGTAGAGACAGAGGCAGAGACAGTAGGGACAGAGGCAGAGACAGTAGGGACAGAGGCAGAGACAGTAGAGACAGAGGCAGAGACAGTAGAGACAGAGGCAGAGACAGTAGAGACAGAGGCAGAGACAGAGACAGTAGAGACAGAGGCAGAGACAGTAGAGACAGAGGCAGAGACAGTAGAGACAGAGGCAGAGACAGTAGAGACAGTAGAGACAGAGGCAGAGACAGTAGAGACAGAGGCAGAGACAGAGACAGTAGGACAGAGGCAGAGACAGTAGAGACAGAGGCAGAGACAGAGACAGTAGGGACAGAGGCAGAGACAGTAGAGACAGAGGCAGAGACAGCAGAGACAGAGGCAGAGACAGTAGAGACAGAGCAGAGACAGTAGAGACAGAGGCAGAGACAGTAGACAGACAGAGACAGAGACAGAGGCAGTAGAGACAGAGGCAGAGACAGTAGAGACAGAGGCAGTAGAGACAGAGGCAGAGACAGAGACAGAGACAGAGACAGCAGGGACAGAGGCAGAGACAGTAGAGACAGAGGCAGAGACAGAGACAGTAGAGACAGAGACAGAGACAGAGGCAGAGACAGAGACAGTAGAGACAGTAGAGACAGAGACAGTAGAGACAGAGACAGTAGAGACAGAGACAGTAGAGACAGAGACAGTAGAGACAGAGACAGTAGAGACAGAGACAGTAGAGACAGAGACAGAGACAGTAGAGACAGAGACAGTAGAGACAGAGACAGTAGAGACAGAGACAGTAGAGACAGAGACAGTAGAGACAGAGACAGTAGAGACAGAGGCAGAGACAGAGACAGTAGAGACAGTAGAGACAGAGACAGTAGAGACAGAGACAGTAGAGACAGAGACAGTAGAGACAGAGACAGTAGGGACAGAGACAGTAGAGACAGAGACAGTAGAGACAGAGGCAGAGACAGAGACAGTAGAGACAGTAGAGACAGAGACAGTAGAGACAGAGACAGTAGAGACAGAGACAGTAGAGACAGAGACAGTAGAGACAGAGACAGTAGAGACAGAGACAGTAGAGACAGAGACAGTAGGGACAGAGACAGTAGAGACAGAGACAGTAGAGACAGAGGTCCGGGCCATTAGAGAGATTGTCTGTGGGGGTGAGGTGTTGATCTAATCCATTTGACTCGCGGCTCTGTCAGCGACGAGCCAATGACGCCTGGAAGTCACTTACATGAGTCTGCAGATCCAGTGACACAGCACCATGACAGATGGATCAGGCCCACGCAGCAGTGCATTATGGGACAGGAGAAGACATCACAGGGATCTTCTTTGGTTTTGTTTTGGACAAAAGTGACAACAAACAGGCTTTCATATTGTGTACTAGAAATGTGGAATGAACAAATGCTCATTCACTTTAATTCAGGTTATTATTGGGATGTACCGAATCCAGGATTCGGTTTCGGATTCGGCCGAATATTGGCTTTTTTGACGGGGTTTGGTTTCTGGCCGAACCTTAGAATTTTTCCCCACCGAACTGAACCCTGTGCTTACACTATGCGCGCTGTGGCTGCTAATAGGGCACTGTCCGGTTTCCGAAATGTGCTAAAAATAGCTCAGATGACTGCGCATGCGCGCATGTTTCGGACAAACATTGTGTACGACTCGTTGAGTTCTACTGTGTTCTCCTCATACGCGTGTGTATTTATTTGGGCTAAATCATTGAATCATGGTGACAACAAAACACTGCAGTTATGGTGCTTGTCGGAGCGATTTCAGATACTCTGAAAAGGACTATCAAAGTAACATTCAACCTGTTCGTTAAACCACACCATCGGAGCAGACCAGGACCAGACCAGGACCAGATCAGACCAGGTGGGTGCTTGTGGTCAGCAGAATTTCTCTCATGAAAAGGTTAAAAAAGACACATGTTTTTTCAAAACACTTCGCTGGACCAACTGTGGAGCATCCAGATCCAGTCCTAGCTACGTTTAGCTGGGACTGGATCTGGACCGCTGTATCAGGTCCGTCTGAGCTCTTCTGAATGTAGTTAGCACAAACTTTCTCTTTACACCATTTACCCCATCAATCCATATTAGTATTGTTTGTCCTAATCCAGAAAGTATACAATTCTCACACCTGAAGAAAGATGAGAGGGATTTTTTTCAACTTTGTGTCTGCTTATTATACGGCTTTGTACCAATTGAACACACAAAATAAACGTCATTCACTACTCATGCCGAAAGGTTTATTTAATGAGTGCAAAGAAAATAGTTCCCAAAGGTTTTCCCGTGGCAGGCGAGTAACAGTGAGGATAGTTAACCTAAAAGCGATCGCTTTAGTCGCATTAAAAAAGTATTTTTGTCATGAAAACCTGAACAGTTAATTCTGAAAACCTCCGTGCACTTGTGTTATGAATGTGTATAATGTATTCTCCCATTAACATTTAAATGTGTTGATTGATTGTCATTTGCGTTTACTGAGTGTGGCTCTGATAGTTTCTCTCAGAGACAGTGGCGTAACCCGTTGTGATCATGGATTTATTATAATATCAGCTGACTGTAGCTAACTAATGATCAAACTAATTACAAAGTGGATAGTGCAAAAACAACTTGATAAATGGAAGTTAATCACAGCAAAACAAACAAAGAAGGCGCTAACATTGCAATTTAAATGTCTAGATAATGTTAGCATAATCCTCACCATTACCTTTTTATCAAATCAAACTTTCTACCAGTTACTGGAAGACCACGACATTCAAGCCAACGTTTTAATTGGTCTACACTATGATCCCTGATGGTTTGATGGTGGAATTTTGCCCCTGGTATATCATTTTCGTCTAAAGTGACAAGTGGTATTTGATTCATTTTGGCAGTGTTTGTCCGAAACATGTGGGCGGGAGTTGACAGGCGGCGGGGGCGTGTCTTAGTGACGTCATTCAGATAGTTCGCTATAGATCCATGTGTGGCTGCTGGATTCATCCCGGAAACCGGATTCGTCCGGAAGTTTGCGGATGTCAACTAGTGTAAATAAACATGTAAACAGTTTGTGTTGTTATATACAGATTATATTATTTATTTATGCTCATATGTGTAAAGGTTTATTAAGAGGAATGGCAGGAAAAAAGCTCAGAGAAAAAAATACTTCCAGCAACCGGCAGCTTGCGCCCAGATGCGTTCAAAGGCACACGGAAATGTGGGAAACACAGACAGTTTACCATTTTATTCAGAATAATTATTTCAGAAATACAACACAGGGATACACATAACAGGTGTTTGATGATTAAACAAGTAAAGGACAGTGAATCTAATCCAGAATTAAACAGTCTGTGTGTTAGCCTCATGTCCTCTGGGCGCTAGCTGTGCGGCTGCTAAAAGCAGCTCAGGCTGTGAGTGAGGAAGTGAAGATGAAACTCGTGAAGAAAAAGTGTTGTTTGGCAGAACTTTCAGTCCAAAGAAGGTGATTCTAGTCGAGCTACATGTTCAATTTGCATCACCGATTTGTCTTGTGGTGGTGAGGACCTAAACAGTTCACAACATCGCCGCTGTTAAAACATGCGTATGAAACATTGATGGACTGAGGATGGAGTAGGATTCGGTTTCGGATTCTGCAGAATATTAACGTGGATTTGGTATTCGGCCGGACCGCAAAAATCTGGATTCGGTACATCCCTAGTTTATTTATGTATCGCCCTGAATCACAGCAGTCGTCTCTGCTGTGACACACTGGTCCATAGGGAGCAGGCTGAGGCTGTAGACCCAGGACTGAGGCTGTAGACCCAGGACTGAGGCTGTAGACCCAGGACTGAGGCTGTAGACCCAGGACTGAGGCTGTAGACCCAGGACTGAGGCTGTAGACCCAGGACTGAGGCTGTAGACCCAGGACTGAGGCTGTAGACCCAGGACTGAGGCTGTAGACCCAAGACTTGGGCTGTAGACCCAGGACTGAGGCTGTAGACCCAGGACTGAGGCTGTAGACCCAGGACTGAGGCTGTAGACCCAGGACTGAGGCTGTAGACCCAGGACTGAGGCTGTAGACCCAGGACTGAGGCTGTAGACCCAGGACTGAGGCTGTAGACCCAGGACTGAGGCTGTAGACCCAGGACTGAGGCTGTAGACCCAGGACTGAGGCTGTAGACCCAGGACTGAGGCTGTAGACCCAGGACTGAGGCTGTAGACCCAGGACTGAGGCTGTAGACCCAGGACTGAGGCTGTAGACCCAGGACTGAGGCTGTAGACCCAGGACTGAGGCTGTAGACCCAGGACTGAGGCTGTAGACCCAGGACTGAGGCTGTAGACCCAAGACTTGGGCTGTAGACCCAGGACTGAGGCTGTAGACCCAGGACTGAGGCTGTAGACCCAAGACTTGGGCTGTAGACCCAGGACTGAGGCTGTAGACCCAGGACTGAGGCTGTAGACCCAGGACTGAGACTGTAGACCCAGGACTGAGGCTGTAGACCCAGGACTGAGACTGTAGACCCAGGACTGAGGCTGTAGACCCAGGACTGAGGCTGTAGACCCAGGACTGAGGCTGTAGACCCAGGACTGAGGCTGTAGACCCAGGACCCAGACCTGGTGTTTCATGTTGACATGTGCCTTTTTCAAACCCACAAAGATAAGTAGTAAAAGTAGAAAGTAAAGTGAAGTCCACTGTTCAAACTTTCCATCTTCAGTAAATTCTCCTTATTCCACACAGTCCTCGGGGCTCCAGCCTCTTTGTTATGTCAGATCTTAATCACCGTCCGGTCTCGCTGCAGCCGCCGGGGCCTGGACCAGGTGGGCGAACAATCATAACACCATAAAACCATCAGTGGTGTAAATGTTACCTTGGGTTTTCCATCACTAATGATTCCATGTTAAAGATATTGTGGACAGTGAAGCTAATGTGCTAACGGTCAGCAGCTCTGGGATCTGCTGTTATTATTACCTGCTGTAATAAAGTCTGGACTCCTGAGTTTGCCCACAGCTTTATCACATCCTGAGCCAGGAGCACAGCCGCAGGTCGCTACCAGCTACACAGGAGCAGATTAGAAAACCACAGGAGCAGATCACAAAACAAAGTTTCTCTCACTTGTGATGTGTAAAAATAGATGTGTCAGAAGAAAGCCGAGGGTTACGTGTGTTTGTACAGACGTGTGGAAGCTGTGACCCTTTGTACAGACGTGTGGAAGCTGTGACCCTTTATACAGACGTGTGGAAGCTGTGACCCTTTGTACAGACGTGTGGAAGCTGTGACCCTTTATACAGACGTGTGGAAGCTGTGACCCTTTGTACAGACGTGTGGAAGCTGTGACCCTTTGTACAGACGTGTGGAAGCTGTGACCCTTTGTACAGACGTGTGGAAGCTGTGACCCTTTGTACAGACGTGTGGAAGCTGTGACCCTTTGTACAGACGTGTGGAAGCTGTGACCCTTTATACAGACGTGTGGAAGCTGTGACCCTTTGTACAGACGTGTGGAAGCTGTGACCCTTTGTACAGACGTGTGGAAGCTGTGACCCTTTGTACAGACGTGTGGAAGCTGTGACCCTTTGTACAGACGTGTGGAAGCTGTGACCCTTTGTACAGACGTGTGGAAGCTGTGACCCTTTGTACAGACGTGTGGAAGCTGTGACCCTTTGTACAGACGTGTGGAAGCTGTGACCCTTTGTACAGACGTGTGGAAGCTGTGACCCTTTGTACAGACGTGTGGAAGCTGTGACCCTTTTATACAGACGTGTGGAAGCTGTGACCCTTTATACAGACGTGTGGAAGCTGTGACCCTTTGTACAGACGTGTGGAAGCTGTGACCCTTTGTACAGACGTGTGGAAGCTGTGACCCTTTGTACAGACGTGTGGAAGCTGTGACCCTTTGTACAGACGTGTGGAAGCTGTGACCCTTTGTACAGACGTGTGGAAGCTGTGACCCTTTGTACAGACGTGTGGAAGCTGTGACCCTTTGTACAGACGTGTGGAAGCTGTGACCGTTTGTCCAGAGGAGAGCTACAGGAGAGCTCCTGTGGTGCCTGTGGTCAGTCTGGTTCCTATGGAGCTGTTTCTCTCTGGTTCCTATGGAGCTGTTTCTCTCTGGTTCCTATGGAGCTGTTTCTCTCTGGTTCCTATGGAGCTGCTTCTCTCTGGTTCCTATGGAGCTGTTTCTCTCTGGTTCCTATGGAGCTGTTTCTCTCTGGTTCCTATGGAGCTGCTTCTCTCTGGTTCCTATGGAGCTGTTTCTCTCTGGTTCCTATGGAGCTGTTTCTCTCTGGTTCCTATGGAGCTGTTTCTCTCTGGTTCCTATGGAGCTGTTTCTCTCTGGTTCCTATGGAGCTGCTTCTCTCTGGTTCCTATGGAGCTGTTTCTCTCTGGTTCCTATGGAGCTGTTTCTCTCTGGTTCCTATGGAGCTGTTTCTCTCTGGTTCCTATGGAGCTGTTTCTCTCTGGTTCCTATGGAGCTGTTTCTCTCTGGTTCCAATGGAGCTGTTTCTCTCTGGTTCCTATGGAGCTGCTTCTCTCTGGTTCCTATGGAGCTGTTTCTCTCTGGTTCCAATGGAGCTGTTTCTCTCTGGTTCCTATGGAGCTGCTTCTCTCTGGTTCCAATGGAGCTGCTTCTCTCTGGTTCCTATGGAGCTGTTTCTCTCTGGTTCCTATGGAGCTGCTTCTCTCTGGTTCCTATGGAGCTGTTTCTCTCTGGTTCCTATGGAGCTGTTTCTCTCTGGTTCCTATGGAGCTGCTTCTCTCTGGTTCCTATGGAGCTGCTTCTCTCTGGTTCCTATGGAGCTGTTTCTCTCTGGTTCCAATGGAGCTGTTTCTCTCTGGTTCCTATGGAGCTGTTTCTCTCTGGTTCCTATGGAGCTGTTTCTCTCTGGTTCCTATGGAGCTGTTTCTCTCTGGTTCCTATGGAGCTGTTTCTCTCTGGTTCCTATGGAGCTGCTTCTCTCTGGTTCCTATGGAGCTGCTTCTCTCTGGTTCCTATGGAGCTGTTTCTCTCTGGTTCCTATGGAGCTGTTTCTCTCTGGTTCCTATGGAGCTGTTTCTCTTTGGTTCCTATGGAGCTGTTTCTCTCTGGTTCCATGGAGCTGTTTCTCTCTGGTTCCTATGGAGCTGTTTCTCTCTGGTTCCTATGGAGCTGCTTCTCTCTGGTTCCTATGGAGCTGTTTCTCTCTGGTTCCTATGGAGCTGTTTCTCTCTGGTTCCAATGGAGCTGTTTCTCTCTGGTTCCTATGGAGCTGCTTCTCTCTGGTTCCTATGGAGCTGTTTCTCTCTGGTTCCTATGGAGCTGTTTCTCTCTGGTTCCTATGGAGCTGTTTCTCTTTGGTTCCTATGGAGCTGCTTCTCTCTGGTTCCTATGGAGCTGTTTCTCTCTGGTTCCTATGGAGCTGTTTCTCTCTGGTTCCTATGGAGCTGCTTCTCTCTGGTTCCTATGGAGCTGTTTCTCTCTGGTTCCTATGGAGCTGATTCTCTCTGGTTCCTATGGAGCTGTTTCTCTCTGGTTCCTATGGAGCTGTTTCTCTCTGGTTCCTATGGAGCTGTTTCTCTCTGGTTCCTATGGAGCTGCTTCTCTCTGGTTCCTATGGAGCTGTTTCTCTCTGGTTCCTATGGAGCTGTTTCTCTCTGGTTCCTA
>OZ035843.1:28628485-28685985 GCA_964034765.1 Knipowitschia caucasica
TATATGTACCTGTGTGTGTGTCTATATGTACCTGTGTGTGTGTCTATATGTACCTGTGTGTGTGTCTATATGTACCTGTGTGTCTATATGTACCTGTGTGTGTGTCTATATGTACCTGTGTGTGTGTCTATATGTACCTGTGTGTGTGTCTATATGTACCTGTGTGTGTGTCTATATGTACCTGTGTGTCTATGTGTACCTGTGTGTGGGTCTATATGTACCTGTGTGTCTATATGTACCTGTGTGTGTGTCTATATGTACCTGTGTGTGTGTCTATATGTACCTGTGTGTGTGTCTATATGTACCTGTGTGTGTGTCTATATGTACCTGTGTGTGTGTCTATATGTACCTGTGTGTCTATATGTACCTGTGTGTCTATATGTACCTGTGTGTGTGTCTATATGTACCTGTGTGTGTGTCTAGATGTACCTGTGTGTGTGTGTCTATATGTACCTGTGTGTGTGTCTATATGTACCTGTGTGTGTGTCTATATGTACCTGTGTGTGTGTCTATGTGTACCTGTGTGTGTGTCTATATGTACCTGTGTGTGTGTCTATATGTACCTGTGTGTGTGTCTATATGTACCTGTGTGTGTGTCTATATGTACCTGTGTGTGTGTCTAGATGTACCTGTGTGTGTGTGTCTATATGTACCTGTGTGTGTGTCTATATGTACCTGTGTGTGTGTGTCTATATGTACCTGTGTGTGTGTCTATATGTACCTGTGTGTGTGTCTATATGTACCTGTGTGTGTGTCTATATGTACCTGTGTGTGGTGTCTATATGTACCTGTGTGTGTGTCTATATGTACCTGTGTGTGTGTCTATATGTACCTGTGTGTGTGTCTATGTGTACCTGTGTGTCTGCACATTCCTTCATTCACCTCTCCTCGTGACATGCTGTATCTTTGAGATCATAAACACATCATCACAGTGTCATCCAGCCAACTTCAGCTCTGCTACTATAGACATGTGATAGCTCATTGTAAAGTTACCTCACGAGTGTGATCAGACCACTGTAGAATATGTCCAGATGATGGCGCTATAGAGGTCGCTCCCTTTGGACCGATAACCGATAACAAGTTATTGTTGCACTTCCTGTTTGTTATTGTTGCACTTCCTGTTTGTTATTGTTGCACTTCCTGTTTGTTATTGTTGCACTTCCTGTGTTTGTTATTGTTGCACTTCCTGTTTGTTATTGTTGCACTTCCTGTTTGTTATTGTTGTACTTCCTGTGTTTGTTATTGTTGCACTTCCTGTTTGTTATTGTTGCACTTCCTGTGTTTGTTATTGTTGCACTTCCTGTGTTTGTTATTGTTGCACGTCCTGTGATGGTTCTCTTTGATCTTTTGTTAAGGAGTGATTTATGCGAGACACAAATACATTGAAATATATTTTTAGTTGAAAAAGGTGAAATCTCCCAAAGCAGTCTGTGCACATTTCACTACAGAGACGTGAGCTGGGAGCAGCGGCTCTATCGCGCGATGCCAGCCGCCTCTCAGATGTGCTGTTTGAACCCACAGCTGAAGTGATGCAGATACGGACTGCAGCTGTAGCTTCTGTCTGGGGCAGATACGGATAATATTTCTGTCCAAACGCAATTTAATCTGAGAAATCCAGCCGTGCTGATAATCTGAGTTTAAATGGATCTGTTTGAGGAACGGTCTTTCATCAGGTCTAGCTCTGGACGAGGCTGTAGACCAGGACTGAGGCTGTAGACCAGGACTGAGGCTGTGGACCAGGACTGAGGCTGTAGACCCAGGACTGAGGCTGTGGACCCAGGACTGAGGCTGTAGACCCAGGACTGAGGCTGTAGACCCAGGACTGAGGCTGTAGGACTGAGGCTGTAGACCCAGGACTGAGGCTGTAGACCCAGGACTGAGGCTGTAGACCCAGGACTGAGGCTGTAGACCCAGGACTGAGGCTGTAGACCCAGGACTGAGGCTGTGGACCCAGGACTGAGGCTGTAGACCCAGGACTGAGGCTGTAGACCCAGGACTATGAGGCTGTAGACCCAGGACTGAGGCTGTAGACCCAGGACTGAGGCTGTAGACCCAGGACTGAGGCTGTAGACCCAGGACTGAGGCTGTAGACCCAGGACTGAGGCTGTAGACCCAGGACTGAGGCTGTAGACCCAGGACTATGAGGCTGTAGACCCAGGACTGAGGCTGTAGACCCAGGACTGAGGCTGTAGACCCAGGACTGAGGCTGTAGACCCAGGACTGAGGCTGTAGACCCAGGACTGAGGCTGTAGACCCAGGACTGAGGCTGTAGACCCAGGACTGAGGCTGTAGACCCAGGACTGAGGCTGTAGGACTGAGGCTGTAGACCCAGGACTGAGGCTGTAGACCCAGGACTGAGGCTGTAGACCCAGGACTGGGGCTGTAGACCCAGGACTATGAGGCTGTAGACCCAGGACTGAGGCTGTAGACCCAGGACTGAGGCTGTAGACCCAGGACTGAGGCTGTAGACCCAGGACTGAGGCTGTAGACCCAGGACTGAGGCTGTAGACCCAGGACTGAGGCGGTAGACCCAGGACTGAGGCTGTAGACCCAGGACTGAGGCTGTAGACCCAGGACTGAGGCTGTAGACACAGGACTGAGGCTGTAGACCCAGGACTGAGGCTGTAGACCCAGGACTGAGGCTGTAGACCCAGGACTGAGGCTGTAGACCCAGGACTGAGGCTGTAGACCCAGGACTGAGGCTGTAGACCCAGGACTGAGGCTGTAGACCCAGGACTGAGGCTGTAGACCCAGGACTGAGGCTGTAGACCCACCCAGGGCTGAGGCTGTAGACCCAGGACTGAGGCTGTAGACCCAGGACTATGAGGCTGTAGACCCAGGACTGAGGCTGTAGACCCAGGACTGAGGCTGTAGACCCAGGACTGAGGCTGTAGACCCAGGACTATGAGGCTGTAGACCCAGGACTGAGGCTGTAGGACTGAGGCTGTAGACCCAGGACTGAGGCTGTAGACCCAGGACTGAGGCTGTAGACCCAGGACTGAGGCTGTAGACCCAGGACTGAGGCTGTAGACCCAGGACTGAGGCTGTAGACCCAGGACTGAGGCTGTAGACCCAGGACTGAGGCTGTAGACACAGGACTGAGGCTGTAGACCCAGGACTGAGGCTGTAGACCCAGGACTGAGGCTGTGTAGACCCAGGACTGAGGCTGTAGACCCAGGACTATGAGGCTGTAGACCCAGGACTGAGGCTGTAGACCCAGGACTGAGACTGTAGACCCAGGACTGAGGCTGTAGACCCAGGACTGAGGCTGTAGACCCAGGACTGAGGCTGTAGACCAGGACTGAGGCTGTAGACCCAGGACTATGAGGCTGTAGACCCAGGACTGAGGCTGTAGACCCAGGACTGAGGCTGTAGACCCAGGACTGAGGCTGTAGACCCAGGACTGAGACTGTAGACCCAGGACTGAGACTGTAGACCCAGGACTGAGGCTGTAGACCCAGGACTGAGGCTGTAGACCCAGGACTGAGGCTGTAGACCCAGGACTGAGGCTGTAGACCCAGGACTGAGGCTGTAGACCCAGGACTGAGGCTGTAGACCCAGGACTGAGACTGTAGACCCAGGACTGAGACTGTAGACCCAGGACTGAGACTGTAGACCCAGGACTGAGGCTGTAGACCCAGGACTGAGGCTGTAGATCCAGGACTGAGGCTGTAGACCAGGACTGAGGCTGTAGACCCAGGACTGAGGCTGTAGACCCAGGACTATGAGGCTGTAGACCCAGGACTGAGGCTGTAGACCCAGGACTGAGGCTGTAGACCCAGGACTGAGGCTGTAGACCCAGGACTGAGGCTGTGGACCCAGGACTGAGGCTGTAGACCCAGGGCTGAGGCTGTAGACCCAGGACTGAGGCTGTAGACCCAGGACTGAGGCTGTAGACCCAGGACTGAGGCTGTAGACCCAGGACTATGAGGCTGTAGACCCAGGACTGAGGCTGTAGACCCAGGACTGAGGCTGTAGACCAGGACTGAGGCTGTAGACCCAGGACTGAGGCTGTAGACCCAGGACTATGAGGCTGTAGACCCAGGACTGAGGCTGTAGACCCAGGACTGAGGCTGTAGACCCAGGACTATGAGGCTGTAGACCCAGGACTGAGGCTGTAGACCCAGGACTGAGGCTGTAGACCCAGGACTGAGGCTGTAGACCCAGGACTGAGGCTGTAGACCCAGGACTGAGGCTGTAGACCCAGGACTGAGGCTGTAGACCCAGGACTGAGGCTGTAGACCCAGGACTGAGGCTGTAGACCCAGGACTGAGGCTGTAGACCAGGACTGAGGCTGTAGACCCAGGACTGAGGCTGTAGACCCAGGACTGAGGCTGTAGACCCAGGACTGAGGCTGTAGACCCAGGACTGAGGCTGTAGACCCAGGACTGAGGCTGTAGACCCAGGACTGAGGCTGTAGACCCAGGACTGAGGCTGTAGACCCAGGACTGAGGCTGTAGACCAGGACTGAGGCTGTAGACCCAGGACTGAGGCTGTAGACCCAGGACTGAGGCTGTAGACCCCTGTTGTCCAGGCGACTTCCCCTAATCTTTCAGCCCCCATGTCGTCACAAAGCACCACTGAGCACAACCATTCCTTTGAATAGGAGCCATCTTGGATCATGGGGCTTTACCTCAGAGAACGTCCTCCTCCTCCTCCTCCTGCTCTCTGCTGAGGGCCTCCCTCTCCTCCTCCTCATCCTGCTCTCCTCCTCCTCCTGCTCTCTGCTGAGGGCCTCTCTCTCCTCCTCCTCCTCCTCCTCCTCTGTGCTGAGGGCCTCTCTCTCCTCCTCCTCATCCTGCTCTCCTCCTCCTCCTGCTCTCTGCTGAGGGCCTCCCTCTCCTCCTCCTCATCCTGCTCTCCTCCTCCTCTCCTCCTCCTGCTCTCTGCTGAGGGCCTCTCTCTCCTCCTCCTCCTCCTCCTCCTCTGTGCTGAGGGCCTCTCTCTCCTCCTCCTCCTGCTCCCCTCCTCCTGCTCTCCTCCTCCTGCTCTCCTCCTCCTGCTCTCCTCCTCCTCCCGCTCTCCTCCTCCTCCTGCTCTCCTCCTCCTCCTGCTCTCCTCCTCCTCATGCTCTCCTCCTCCTCCTGCTCCCCTCCTCCTGCTCTCCTCCTCCTCCCGCTCTCCTCCTCCTCCTGCTCTCCTCCTCCTCCTGCTCTCCTCCTCCTCCTGCTCTCCTCCTCCTCCTGCTCTCCTCCTCCTCCTTCTCTTCTCCTCCCGCTCTCCTCCTCCTCCCGCTCTCCTCCTCCTCCTGCTCTCCTCCTCCTCCTCCTGCTCTCCTCCTCCTCCTGCTCTCCTCCTCCTCCTGCTCTCCTCCTCCTCCTTCTCTTCTCCTCCCGCTCTCCTCCTCCTCCTGCTCTCCTCCTCCTGCTCTGTGCTCAGGGCCTCTCTCCTCCATGTTCTCCTTTAACACCTGTTTCTTAAACATGATTAAGGCAAACTGGTTTGAGGATGTTTTTATTTCTTCCTCTAAATCAGAGAAACTCCTCTTCATGATATTAGCTTCAGAGAAACTCCTCTTCATGATATTAGCTTCAGAGAAACTCCTCTTCATGATATTTGCTTCAGAGAAACTCCTCTTCATGATATTTGCTTCAGAGAAACTCCTCTTCATGATATTTGCTTCAGAGAAACTCCTCTTCATGATATTAGCTTCAGAGAAACTCCTCTTCATGATATTAGCTTCAGAGAAACTCCTCTTCATGATATTTGCTTCAGAGAAACTCCTCTTCATGATATTTGCTTCAGAGAAACTCCTCTTCATGATATTTGCTTCAGAGAAACTCCTCTTCATGATATTTGCTTCAGAGAAACTCCTCTTCATGATATTAGCTTCAGAGAAACTCCTCTTCATGATATTTGCTTCAGAGAAACTCCTCTTCATGATATTTGCTTCAGAGAAACTCCTCTTCATGATATTAGCTTCAGAGAAACTCCTCTTCATGATATTTGCTTCAGAGAAACTCCTCTTCATGATATTTGCTTCAGAGAAACTCCTCTTCATGATATTAGCTTCAGAGAAACTCCTCTTCATGATATTTGCTTCAGAGAAACTCCTCTTCATGATATTTGCTTCAGAGAAACTCCTCTTCATGATATTTGCTTCAGAGAAACTCCTCTTCATGATATTTGCTTCAGAGAAACTCCTCTTCATGATATTTGCTTCAGAGAAACTCCTCTTCATGATATTTGCTTCAGAGAAACTCCTCTTCATGATATTAGCTTCAGAGAAACTCCTCTTCATGATATTTGCTTCAGAGAAACTCCTCTTCATGATATTAGCTTCAGAGAAACTCCTCTTCATGATATTTGCTTCAGAGAAACTCCTCTTCATGATATTTGCTTCAGAGAAACTCCTCTTCATGATATTTGCTTCAGAGAAACTCCTCTTCATGATATTTGCTTCAGAGAAACTCCTCTTCATGATATTTGCTTCAGAGAAACTCCTCTTCATGATATTTGCTTCAGAGAAACTCCTCTTCATGATATTAGCTTCAGAGAAACTCCTCTTCATGATATTTGCTTCAGAGAAACTCCTCTTCATGATATTAGCTTCAGAGAAACTCCTCTTCATGATATTTGCTTCAGAGAAACTCCTCTTCATGATATTTGCTTCAGAGAAACTCCTCTTCATGATATTTGCTTCAGAGAAACTCCTCTTCATGATATTAGCTTCAGAGAAACTCCTCTTCATGATATTTGCTTCAGAGAAACTCCTCTTCATGATATTTGCTTCAGAGAAACTCCTCTTCATGATATTTGCTTCAGAGAAACTCCTCTTCATGATATTTGCTTCAGAGAAACTCCTCTTCATGATATTTGCTTCAGAGAAACTCCTCTTCATGATATTTGCTTCAGAGAAACTCCTCTTCATGATATTAGCTTCAGAGAAACTCCTCTTCATGATATTTGCTTCAGAGAAACTCCTCTTCATGATATTTGCTCCTGACGTTGTATCTAAAGAATGATGGTGACATAAATGCGGCGTCATGTACGAAGGCTTCACGGTGACCTAGCATTAGCGACATTAGCCTTCCGTTGGCAGTGGCTCAAAAGGACAGTGTCACCTCTGTCTCTGCTGCTTTTACACGGAGCCACTTTCCTGATTGGACACAAGCAAAATACATTTAAAACCAGGTTAAAGACAGTTCTGTTTAGCTGTGCTACAACTGAGGGATTTTATATTTTTATCTTTCTTTTTTAATTTTCTGTGATTATTTATGATGTTAATATTTCTTATTTTGTTCAGCACTTTGAATTGTGCTATACAAATAAACTTGCCTTGCCTACTGCTAATACTACTACTGCTACTGCTACTACTACTGCTACTTGTTGATACTACAACTCTAAAACAGTAGGTACCTGGAAGGCCAACGCAGATCAGAGATAAGTAATCTCTGGGATTACTTCTTCTACCACTTCTACTGCACAGAAACCTAAACCCAAGACTAACACTGGACCCAAGACTAACACTGGACCCAAGACTAACACTGGACCCAAGACTAACACTGGACCCAAGACTAACACTGGACCCAAGACTAACACTGGACCCAAGACTAACACTGGACCCAAGACTAACACTGGACCCAAGACTAACACTGGACCCAAGACTAACACTGGACCCAAGACTAACACTGGACCCAAGACTAACACTGGGATGGAGCTGATCACAGCCAGGGTCAGGGTCAGGGGCCTCACTCTGGACCAGGACCCACTCAGTCCCTCACTCTGGACCAGGACCCACTCAGTCCCTCACTCTGGACCAGGACCCACTCAGTCCCTCACTCTGGACCAGGACCCACTCAGTCCCTCACTCTGGACCAGGACTGACTCAGTCCCTCACTCTGGACCAGGACCCACTCAGTCCCTTACTCTGGACCAGGACCCACTCAGTCCCTCACTCTGGACCAGGACCCACTCAGTCCCTCACTCTGGACCAGGACTGACTCAGTCCCTCACTCTGGACCAGGACCCACTCAGTCCCTCACTGGACCAGGACCCACTCAGTCCCTCACTCTGGACCAGGACCCACTCAGTCCCTCACTCTGGACCAGGACCCACTCAGTCCCTCACTCTGGACCAGGACTGACTCAGTCCCTCACTCTGGACCAGGACCCACTCAGTCCCTCACTCTGGACCAGGACCCACTCAGTCCCTCACTCTGGACCAGGACCGACTCCGTCCCTCACTCTGGACCAGGACCCACTCAGTCCCTCACTCTGGACCAGGACCCACTCAGTCCCTCACTCTGGACCAGGACCCACTCAGTCCCTTACACTGGACCAGGACCCACTCAGTCCCTCACTCTGGACCAGGACCCACTCAGTCCCTCACTCTGGACCAGGACTGACTCAGTCCCTCACTCTGGACCAGGACCCATTCAGTCCCTCACTCTGGACCAGGACCCACTCAGTCCCTCACTCTGGACCAGGACCCACTCAGTCCCTCACTCTGGACCAGGACCCATTCAGTCCCTCACTCTGGACCAGGACCCACTCAGTCCCTCACTCTGGACCAGGACCCACTCAGTCCCTCACTCTGGACCAGGACCCACTCAGTCCCTTACACTGGACCAGGACCCACTCAGTCCCTCACTCTGGACCAGGACCCACTCAGTCCCTCACTCTGGACCAGGACTGACTCAGTCCCTCACTCTGGACCAGGACCCATTCAGTCCCTCACTCTGGACCAGGACCCACTCAGTCCCTCACTCTGGACCAGGACCCATTCAGTCCCTCACTCTGGACCAGGACCCACTCAGTCCCTCACTCTGGACCAGGACTGACTCAGTCCCTCACTCTGGACCAGGACCCACTCAGTCCCTCACTCTGGACCAGGACTGACTCAGTCCCTCACTCTGGACCAGGAGCCACTCAGTCCCTCACTCTGGACCAGGACTGACTCAGTCCCTCACTCTGGACCAGGACTGACTCAGTCCCTCACTCTGGACCAGGACCCACTCAGTCCCTCACTCTGGACCAGGACCCACTCAGTCCCTCACTCTGGACCAGGACCCACTCAGTCCCTCACTCTGGACCAGGACCCACTCAGTCCCTCACTCTGGACCAGGACTGACTCAGTCCCTCACTCTGGACCAGGACCCACTCAGTCCCTCACTCTGGACCAGGACTGACTCAGTCCCTCACTCTGGACCAGGACTGACTCAGTCCCTCACTCTGGACCAGGACCCACTCAGTCCCTCACTCTGGACCAGGACTGACTCAGTCCCTCACTCTGGACCAGGACCCACTCAGTCCCTCACTCTGGACCAGGACTGACTCAGTCCCTCACTCTGGACCAGGACCCACTCAGTCCCTCACTCTGGACCAGGACCCACTCAGTCCCTCACTCTGGACCAGGACCGACTCAGTCCCTCACTCTGGACCAGGACCCACTCAGTCCCTCACTCTGGACCAGGACCCACTCAGTCCCTCACTCTGGACCAGGACCCACTCAGTCCCTCACTCTGGACCAGGACTGACTCAGTCCCTCACTCTGGACCAGGACCCACTCAGTCCCTCACTCTGGACCAGGACTGACTCAGTCCCTCACTCTGGACCAGGACCCACTCAGTCCCTCACTCTGGACCAGGACCCACTCAGTCCCTCACTCTGGACCAGGACCCACTCAGTCCCTCACTCTGGACCAGGACCCACTCAGTCCCTCACTCTGGACCAGGACCCACTCAGTCCCTCACTCTGGACCAGGACCCACTCAGTCCCTCACTCTGGACCAGGACCCACTCAGTCCCTCACTCTGGACCAGGATTAGGGCTTGTTCTGAAATCTGAAAAGAGAAATGAAGATCCATCTGGATTTAACTTGTTTTAGCTGAAGGGAGCTGAGACAGGGAGCTGACCCAGGACCCAGGGTGTAGACCAGGACTGATTGACCAGGCTGTAGACCCAGGACTGAGGCTGTGGACCCAGGACTGACCCAGGACTGAGGCTGTAGACCCAGGACTGAGGCTGTAGACCCAGGACTGAGGCTGTAGACCCAGGACTGAGGCTGTAGACCTCTATAGTCTTACATGTGTCTTCTGTCATGTTTAGCCCCCGTCAGGCCAGATCAATGCCCAGCCTGACACGTCTGCAGCTAAAGTTTATTAAACCCGGCCCCCCCCAGGGCCCCCCAGGGCTCATAATCCCATCTCAAATTAAACATAAGAAAATTGCTCTGGGAGAGGGGCTTTCTTAACACCTCTCCACAACAGCTATTTATTACACACTAATCTACACGCTCTGACCCGTGCTGTGGATAAACATTTGATTAAAGCGCTCAGCTAAATGCTAATGTGCGGCGATATTAACCGGAGGGTAGACGTCATAAAACAGCCGGGCATCATGGGAATCATGGGCAAAGACGGGGGCGCTCACTCCGACAGGACTTTCCACACATCACAAAAAAACAAAAACATCACAATTGTCTGAAGATTTGGGATTTTAGGAGTACTTTTCTGGCTTCTCTTCAAAAATACATTGTGCTGTTACTGATCTACACACTTCTGGATAAAAGTACTACATAATAATAAACTTAACTTTCATAAATACTCATTACAGGCTAATTTTTTGGTTTGATTCTAAACAGAGATATACAGAGTTCAATTTAAAGCTGGGGGACCTCACTTTGTAACCAAAAGAGCACTAATCTGAAACTAGCCGAGTTTCTGCGTTCTCTAAACTAACATTAGACTGAGGCCCGGTTGATCCGGAGGCGCTGCGCAGACGCTGCTATGAACAGAAACAGCTCATTATGAACAGCGTTCATACGAGGATCAAAAACCATGTAGTTCTAGCGCCCGGCCAGTAGGGGGCAGAGGAACATTACAACACGACACACGTGAGCCCCAGCCCCCCCCAGCAGTATACTCACTTCCTCAACAACATCCTCCTCAGGCGCCGCAAAGATGGGAAAGAACCAACTTCATTCTTTAACAGCAGCTGTGAACCTGAACCTAGAGCTCCGCGTGGTCTCGTTTGGACCAAGGAGTAGAATCCTCCTCCGTTAGCGAAGCACACGTAGCTAGTTAGCTACCAGCCGCCATTGTTGTTTACGTTTATTCTACTGCACATGTCCAAATGTACGTGCGGGGAGCAGCGGGAGGTGCGGGTCAGAGCAGAACACCTTTTCAGGCGGGTGTGAAAGAGCGCCCCCTGCTGAGCATCTGATCTGTCCCACTCTGAGGCTGGAGCTGAACACTTATGTTTTCACCTGGAACAGTCTCCATGGAAACGGGAGGCGGCAACCGACATCAACTGTAGTTTTACTGCTGCTCCGTCTAAACCAGACCGAGACTGAGACGAGCCCGAGACGAGACCGAGACGAGCCCGAGACGAGCCCGAGACGAGCCCGAGACGAGACCGAGACGAGCCCGAGACGTGACTGAGACGAGACGGACGAGACAGAGACGAGACTGAGACGTGACTGGACGAGACTGAGACGAGCCGAGACGAGCCCGAGACGAGCCCGAGACGAGACCGAGACGAGACTGAGACGTGACTGAGACGAGACTGAGACGAGACTGAGACGAGACTGGGACGAGACTGAGACGTGACTGAGACGAGACCGAGACGAGACCGGGACGAGACTGGGACGAGACTGAGACGTGACTGAGACGAGCCCGAGACGAGACTGAGACGTGACTGAGACGAGACTGGGACGAGACTGAGACGTGACTGAGACGTGACTGAGACGAGACTGAGACGAGACTGAGACGTGACTGAGACGAGACTGGGACGAGACTGAGACGTGACTGAGACGAGCCCGAGACGAGACTGAGACGTGACTGAGACGAGACTGGGACGAGACTGAGACGTGACTGAGACGTGACTGAGACGAGACTGAGACGAGCCCGAGACGAGCCCGAGACGAGCCCGAGACGAGACCGAGACGAGACTGAGACGTGACTGAGACGTGACTGAGACGAGACTGAGACGAGACTGGGACGAGACTGAGACGTGACTGAGACGAGACCGAGACGAGACCGGGACGAGACTGGGACGAGACTGAGACGTGACTGAGACGAGCCCGAGACGAGCCCGAGACGAGCCCGAGACGAGCCCGAGACGAGACCGAGACGAGACTGAGACGTGACTGAGACGAGCCTGAGACGAGACTGGGACGAGACTGAGACGAGACTGAGACGAGACCGAGACGAGACCGGGACGAGACTGGGACGAGACTGAGACGCCCCCTGCCCTGCCTTGTCGCTCCTCCTCCCCCTCCCTTTCCCCCTTCTGCCCCTCCCCCCCTCCTCCCTCCCGGCTCTTCCTGCTCCCTCCTGCCCCCCCTGCCTGCCTTTCCCTCTCCCTAGCCCCTGCACCTGACCCCCCCCCCTGCTGCCTGCCTTTCCCTCCCTCCTCTCCCTCTTTGCGCCCCCCCCTCTCCCCCTCCTTCTCCCTCTCCTCCTTCCCCTGTGCCCCCCCCCCTGCCCCCCCTCCTGATCTCTCCCCCCCCTCCCCCCGCCTTCCTCCCCTCCCTCCCCCCCCCCTCCACTCCTCCCCTCCCTGTCCCCTCTCCCTTCCTCCTTTTGTTTGCCCCTTCTCTGGCCCCCCCTCCCCCCTCTCCCCCCTCTTCTCACCCCTCCTCCCGGGACTCCCCCCTCTCCCCCCCTCCCCTGACTCCCCCCTTCTCCCCTCCCCCCCCTCCCTGTTCCCCCTGCCCTCTCCCCCTGCACTCCTCCCCCCCTCCCCCCTCCCTCCGCTCTCCTCTTCCCCCCTTCCCCTCCTGACCCCTTCACCCTTCTCTCCCCTCTGTCCCCTCTGCCCCCCCCCCCCTCCTCCCCCCTCTTCCCCTCTCCCCCTGACCCCTCCTCCTCTTTTCCCCCCCCCCTCCCCCCCTGCCTTCCCTCTCCCCCCCCCTTTCCCTCCCCCTCCTCCTTGACCTCTCCTCTCCTCTCCTGCCCTCCCTCTCTGCCCCCCCGCCTGACCCCTGTCTCTCCCCCCCCCCCCCTACCCTGCCTTCCCTCTTCCTGGCCCCTTACTCCTTACCCCTTCCCCCTCCCCTCTTGCCCTCCCTCCCCCCCCCCCCCCGCTGCTCTCCTAGTCCCCCCTCCCTTCTCCCCCTCTTTCCCGCTCCCCCCCCCCCTTTCCCTCCTCCCCTCCCTGCTCCCTTCCTGCCCCTCCCCCGCCCTCTGAGCCTGCCCCTCTCCCCCCCTGTCTTGCCCCGCCCCCCCTCTCGCCCCCCCCCCCCCTGTCCGCTCTTGCTGTAGACCCCCTGTTGTCCAGGCGACTTCCCCTAATCTTTCAGCCCCCATGTCGTCACAAAAGCCACCACTGAGCACAACCATTCCTTTGTAATAGGTAGCCATTTCTTGGATCATGGGGCTTTTACCTCAGGAGAACGTCCGCCTCCTCCTTGCCGTTCTCTCCTCCTGCTCTCTGCATGAGGGCCTCCCTCTCCATCCTCCTCATCCTGCGCTCCTCCCTCCTCCTGCTCTCTGCTGAGGGACTCGCTCTCACTCCTCCCTCCTCCTCCTCCGCTGGTGCTGAGGCCTCGTCTCTCCCTCCTCCTCATCCTGCTCTCCTCCTCCTCCTGCGCTCTCTGCTGAGTGGCCTCCCTCTCCTCCTCCTCATCCTGCTCTACCTCCACCTCTCCTCCTCTGCTCTCTTGCTGAGGGCCTCTCTCTCCCCCTCCTTCCTCCTCCTCCTCTGTGCTGAGGGCCTCTCTCTCCTCCTCCTCCTGCTCCCCCTCCTCCTGCTCTCCTCCTCCTGCTCTCCTCCTCCTGACTCACCTCCTCACTCTCCGCTCTCCTCCTCCTCCTGCTCTCCTCCTCCTCCCGCTCTCCTCCTCCTCAATGCTCCTCCTCCTCCGCCTGCTCCCCTCCTCCTGCTCTCCTCCTCCTCCCGCCTCTCCTCCTCCTCCTGCCTCTCCCTCCTCCTCCTGCTCCTCCTCCTCCTCCTGCTCATCCTCTCCTCCTGCTCTCCTCCCTTCCTCCCTTCTCTTCTCCTCCCGCTCTCCTCCTCCTCCCGTCTCTCCTCCTCCACCTGCTTCTCCTCACTCCTCCTGCTCTCCTCCTCCTCGGCTGCTCTCCTCCTCCTCCTGCTCTCCTCCTCCTCCTTCCTCTTCTCCTCCCGCTCTCCTCCTCCTCCTGCCGCTCCTCCTCCTGCTCTGTGCTCAGGGCTCTCTCTCCCTCCATGTTCTCCTTTAACACCTGTTTCTTAAACATGATCTAAGGCAAACTGGTTTGAGGATGTTTTTATTTCTTAACTCTAAATCAGAGAAACACTTCCTCTTCATGCTATTAGCTTCAGAGAAACTCCTTCGTCCTGATATTAGTTCAAGAGGAAACTCCTCTTCCATGATATTTTGCTTCAGAGAAAACTCCTCTTCATGATATTTGCTTCAGAGAAAACTCCTCTTCATGATTGGGACATTGTGCTTCAGAGAAAACTCCTCTTCATGATATTAGGCTTCAGAGAGAAACTCCTCTTCAATGATATTAGCTTCATGAGAAACTCCTCTTCATGATTATTTGCTGTCAGAGAAACTCCTCTTCCATGATAGTTTGCTTCAGAGAAACTCCTCTTCATGATTATTTGCTTCAGAGAAACTCCTCTAAAAAACATGATATTTGCTTCAGAGGAAACTTCCTCATGAATGTATTAGCTTCACGAGAAACTCCTCTTCATGATATTTGCCTTCAGAGTAACCACTCCCTTCATGATAATTTTGCTTCAGAGTAAGTACTCCTCTTCAGGATATTAGCTTACAGAGGAAAACTCCTCCTTCATGATATTTGGCTTCAGAGAAAAAACTCCTCTTCCATGATATTTTGCTTCAGAGAGAACTCACTCTTCATGATATTAGCTTCAGAGAAACCTACCTCTTCTATGATGACTTTGCTTCAGAGAAAACTCCTCTTCATGATATTTGCTTCAGAGAAATCGCCTCTTCTATGATATTTGCTTCAGAGAAACTCCTCTTCATGATATTTGCTTCAGAGAAACCTCCTCTTCATGATATTTGCTTCAGAGAAACTCCTCTTCATGATATTTGCTTCAGAGAAACTCCTCTTCATGATATTAGCTTCAGAGAACTCCTCTTCATGATATTTGCTTCAGAGAACCTCCCTCTTCTCTTGATATTAGCTTCAGAGAAACTCCTCTTCATGATATTTGCTTCAGAGAACTTCTCCTCTTCATGATATTTGCTTCAGAGAAACACCTCTTCATGATATTTGCTTCAGAGAAAATCCTCTTCCTGGATATTTGCTTCAGAGAAACTCCTCTTCATGATATTTGCTTCAGAGGAAACTCCTCTTCATGATATTTGCTTCAGAGAAACCCCTCTTCATGCATATTAGCTTCAGAGAACACTACCTCTTTCAGGATATTTTTGTTCCATAGAGAAAATCTCCTCTTCCATGATATGTAGCTTCAGAAGAAACTCCTCTTCATGATATTTGCTTTTTTTATTTTTCCCAAAGGAAAGAAACTCCTCTTCATGATATTTTGCTTCAGAGAACACTCCTCTTGCATGGATTATTTGCTTACAGAGAAACTCTCTCTCTTCAATGATTATTAGTCTTCAGATAGAAACTCCTCTTCATGATAATTTGCTTCAGAGAACCATCCTCTTGCATGATATTTGCTTCAGAGAAAATACTCCTCCTTCATGATATTTGCTTCAGAGAAACTCCTCTTCATGATATTATGCTTCAGAAGAAACTCCCTCTACAGGATATTTGCTTCAGAGAAACTCCTCTTCATGATATTTGCTTCGGGGGGGAGAGAAACTCCTCTTCATGATATTAAGCCTTCCTGGAGAAACTCCTCTTCATGATATTTGCTTCAGAGAGAACTCCTCTTGCATGATATTTGCTTCCTGACGTCTGTATCTAACAGACATGATGGTGACATAAATGCGGGCGTCATGTAACGAAGGCTTCACGGTGACCTAGCAGATTAGCGACATTAGCCTTCCGGTTGGCAGTGGGCTCAAAAGGGACAGTGTCCCTCTGTCTCTGGCTGCTTTTACACGGAGCCACTTTCCTGATTGGACACAAGCAAAATACATTTAAAACTCAGGTAAAGGACAGTTCTGTTTAGCAGTGCTATCAACTGAGGGATTTTATATTTTTATCATTTCCTTTTTTAATTTTCTGTGATTATTTATGATGTTAATATTTCTTATTTGTGGTTCCCTGCACTTTGAAATTGTGCTATACAAATAAACTTGCCTTGCCTACTGCCCATTACTTACTCTCTACACTTCTACTGCAACAGAAACCTAAACTCCCAAGACTCTAACACTGGACCCAAGACTAACACTGGACCCAAGACTAACACTGGACCCAAGACTAACACTGGACCCAAGACTAACACTGGACCCAAGACTAACACTGGACCCAAGACTAACACTGGACCCAAGACTAACACTGGACCCAAGACTAACACTGGACCCAAGACTAACACTGGACCCAAGACTAACACTGGACCCAAGACTAACACTGGACCCAAGACTAACACTGGGATGGAGCTGATCACAGCCAGGGTCAGGGTCAGGGGCCTCACTCTGGACCAGGACCCCACTCAGTCCCTCACTCTGGACCAGGACCCACTCAGTCCCTCACTCTGGACCAGGACCCACTCAGTCCCTCACTCTGGACCAGGACCCACTCAGTCCCTCACTCTGGACCAGGACTGACTCAGTCCCTCACTCTGGACCAGGACCCACTCAGTCCCTTACTCTGGACCAGGACCCACTCAGTCCCTCACTCTGGACCAGGACCCACTCAGTCCCTCACTCTGGACCAGGACTGACTCAGTCCCTCACTCTGGACCAGGACCCACTCAGTCCCTCACTCTGGACCAGGACCCACTCAGTCCCTCACTCTGGACCAGGACCCACTCAGTCCCTCACTCTGGACCAGGACCCACTCAGTCCCTCACTCTGGACCAGGACTGACTCAGTCCCTCACTCTGGACCAGGACCCACTCAGTCCCTCACTCTGGACCAGGACCCACTCAGTCCCTCACTCTGGACCAGGACCGACTCCGTCCCTCACTCTGGACCAGGACCCACTCAGTCCCTCACTCTGGACCAGGACCCACTCAGTCCCTCACTCTGGACCAGGACCCACTCAGTCCCTTACACTGGACCAGGACCCACTCAGTCCCTCACTCTGGACCAGGACCCACTCAGTCCCTCACTCTGGACCAGGACTGACTCAGTCCCTCACTCTGGACCAGGACCCATTCAGTCCCTCACTCTGGACCAGGACCCACTCAGTCCCTCACTCTGGACCAGGACCCACTCAGTCCCTCACTCTGGACCAGGACCCATTCAGTCCCTCACTCTGGACCAGGACCCACTCAGTCCCTCACTCTGGACCAGGACCCACTCAGTCCCTCACTCTGGACCAGGACCCACTCAGTCCCTTACACTGGACCAGGACCCACTCAGTCCCTCACTCTGGACCAGGACCCACTCAGTCCCTCACTCTGGACCAGGACTGACTCAGTCCCTCACTCTGGACCAGGACCCATTCAGTCCCTCACTCTGGACCAGGACCCACTCAGTCCCTCACTCTGGACCAGGACCCATTCAGTCCCTCACTCTGGACCAGGACCCACTCAGTCCCTCACTCTGGACCAGGACTGACTCAGTCCCTCACTCTGGACCAGGACCCACTCAGTCCCTCACTCTGGACCAGGACTGACTCAGTCCCTCACTCTGGACCAGGAGCCACTCAGTCCCTCACTCTGGACCAGGACTGACTCAGTCCCTCACTCTGGACCAGGACTGACTCAGTCCCTCACTCTGGACCAGGACCCACTCAGTCCCTCACTCTGGACCAGGACCCACTCAGTCCCTCACTCTGGACCAGGACCCACTCAGTCCCTCACTCTGGACCAGGACCCACTCAGTCCCTCACTCTGGACCAGGACTGACTCAGTCCCTCACTCTGGACCAGGAGCCACTCAGTCCCTCACTCTGGACCAGGACTGACTCAGTCCCTCACTCTGGACCAGGACTGACTCAGTCCCTCACTCTGGACCAGGACCCACTCAGTCCCTCACTCTGGACCAGGACTGACTCAGTCCCTCACTCTGGACCAGGACCCACTCAGTCCCTCACTCTGGACCAGGACTGACTCAGTCCCTCACTCTGGACCAGGACCCACTCAGTCCCTCACTCTGGACCAGGACCCACTCAGTCCCTCACTCTGGACCAGGACCGACTCAGTCCCTCACTCTGGACCAGGACCCACTCAGTCCCTCACTCTGGACCAGGACCCACTCAGTCCCTCACTCTGGACCAGGACCCACTCAGTCCCTCACTCTGGACCAGGACTGACTCAGTCCCTCACTCTGGACCAGGACCCACTCAGTCCCTCACTCTGGACCAGGGACTGACTCAGTCCCTCACTCTGGACCAGGACCCACTCAGTCCCTCACTCTGGACCAGGACCCACTCAGTCCCTCACTCTGGACCAGGACCCACTCAGTCCCTCACTCTGGACCAGGACCCACTCAGTCCCTCACTCTGGACCAGGACCCACTCAGTCCCTCACTCTGGACCAGGACCCACTCAGTCCCTCACTCTGGACCAGGACCCACTCAGTCCCTCACTCTGGACCAGGATTAGGGCTTGTTCTGAAATCTGAAAAGAGAAATGAAGATCCATCTGGATTTAACTTGTTTTAGCTGAAAGGAACAGGGAGCTGAGACCCAGGGTTAGGGATATTGAGGCTGTAGACCCAGGACTGAGGCTGTAGACCCAGGACTGAGGCTGTAGACCCAGGACTGAGGCTGTAGACCCAGGACTGAGGCTGTAGACCCAGGACTGAGGCTGTAGACCTCTATAGTCTTACATGTGTCTTCTGTCATGTTTAGCCCCCGTCAGGCCAGATCAATGCCCAGCCTGACACGTCTGCAGCTAAAGTTTATTAAACCCGGCCCCCCCCAGGGCCCCCCAGGGCTCATAATCCCATCTCAAATTAAACATAAGAAAATTGCTCTGGGAGAGGGGCTTTCTTAACACCTCTCCACAACAGCTATTTATTACACACTAATCTACACGCTCTGACCCGTGCTGTGGATAAACATTTGATTAAAGCGCTCAGCTAAATGCTAATGTGCGGCGATATTAACCGGAGGGTAGACGTCATAAAACAGCCGGGCATCATGGGAATCATGGGCAAAGACGGGGGCGCTCACTCCGACAGGACTTTCCACACATCACAAAAAAACAAAAACATCACAATTGTCTGAAGATTTGGGATTTTAGGAGTACTTTTCTGGCTTCTCTTCAAAAATACATTGTGCTGTTACTGATCTACACACTTCTGGATAAAAGTACTACATAATAATAAACTTAACTTTCATAAATACTCATTACAGGCTAATTTTTTGGTTTGATTCTAAACAGAGATATACAGAGTTCAATTTAAAGCTGGGGGACCTCACTTTGTAACCAAAAGAGCACTAATCTGAAACTAGCCGAGTTTCTGCGTTCTCTAAACTAACATTAGACTGAGGCCCGGTTGATCCGGAGGCGCTGCGCAGACGCTGCTATGAACAGAAAACAGCTCATTATGAACAGCGTTCATACGAGGATCAAAAACCATGTAGTTCTAGCGCCCGGCCAGTAGGGGGCAGAGGAACATTACAACACGACACACGTGAGCCCCAGCCCCCCCCAGCAGTATACTCACTTCCTCAACAACATCCTCCTCAGGCGCCGCAAAGATGGGAAAGAACCAACTTCATTCTTTAACAGCAGCTGTGAACCTGAACCTAGAGCTCCGCGTGGTCTCGTTTGGACCAAGGAGTAGAATCCTCCTCCGTTAGCGAAGCACACGTAGCTAGTTAGCTACCAGCCGCCATTGTTGTTTACGTTTATTCTACTGCACATGTCCAAATGTACGTGCGGGGAGCAGCGGGAGGTGCGGGTCAGAGCAGAACACCTTTTCAGGCGGGTGTGAAAGAGCGCCCCCTGCTGAGCATCTGATCTGTCCCACTCTGAGGCTGGAGCTGAACACTTATGTTTTCACCTGGAACAGTCTCCATGGAAACGGGAGGCGGCAACCGACATCAACTGTAGTTTTACTGCTGCTCCGTCTAAACCAGACCGAGACTGAGACGAGCCCGAGACGAGCCCGAGACGAGCCCGAGACGAGCCCGAGACGAGCCCGAGACGAGACTGAGACGAGCCCGAGACGAGACTGAGACGTGACTGAGACGAGACTGAGACGAGACTGGGACGAGACTGAGACGAGACCGAGACGAGCCCGAGACGAGACCGAGACGAGACTGAGACGTGACTGAGACGAGACTGAGACGAGACTGAGACGAGACTGGGACGAGACTGAGACGTGACTGAGACGAGACCGAGACGAGACCGGGACGAGACTGGGACGAGACTGAGACGTGACTGAGACGAGCCCGAGACGAGACTGAGACGTGACTGAGACGAGACTGGGACGAGACTGAGACGTGACTGAGACGTGACTGAGACGAGACTGAGACGAGACTGAGACGTGACTGAGACGAGACTGGGACGAGACTGAGACGTGACTGAGACGAGCCCGAGACGAGACTGAGACGTGACTGAGACGAGACTGGGACGAGACTGAGACGTGACTGAGACGTGACTGAGACGAGACTGAGACGAGCCCGAGACGAGCCCGAGACGAGCCCGAGACGAGACCGAGACGAGACTGAGACGTGACTGAGACGTGACTGAGACGAGACTGAGACGAGACTGGGACGAGACTGAGACGTGACTGAGACGAGACCGAGACGAGACCGGGACGAGACTGGGACGAGACTGAGACGTGACTGAGACGAGCCCGAGACGAGCCCGAGACGAGCCCGAGACGAGCCCGAGACGAGACCGAGACGAGACTGAGACGTGACTGAGACGAGCCTGAGACGAGACTGGGACGAGACTGAGACGAGACTGAGACGAGACCGAGACGAGACCGGGACGAGACTGGGACGAGACTGAGACGTGACTGAGACGAGCCTGAGACGAGCCCGAGACGAGCCCGAGACGAGACCGAGAAGAGACTGAGACGAGCCCGAGACGAGCCTGAGACGAGCCTGCGACGAGCCTGAGACGAGCCTGAGACGAGCCCGAGACGAGCCCGAGACGAGACCAAGACGAGACTGAGACGAGCCCGAGACGAGCCTGAGACGAGACTGAGACGAGACTGAGACGAGCCCGAGACGAGCCTGAGACGAGACTGAGACGAGCCTGAGACGAGACTGAGACGAGCCTGAGACGAGCCTGGGACGAGACTGAGACGAGCCCGAGACGAGCCCGAGACGAGCCCGAGACGAGCCCGAGACGAGCCCGAGACGAGCCCGAGACGAGCCCGAGACGAGACTGAGACGAGACTGGGACGAGACAGAGACGTGACTGAGACGTGACTGAGACGAGACTGAGACGAGCCCGAGACGAGCCCGAGACGAGCCCGAGACGAGACCGAGACGAGACTGAGACGTGACTGAGACGAGACTGAGACGAGACTGAGACGAGACTGGGACGAGACTGAGACGTGACTGAGACGAGACCGAGACGAGACCGGGACGAGACTGGGACGAGACTGAGACGTGACTGAGACGAGCCCGAGACGAGACTGAGACGTGACTGAGACGAGACTGGGACGAGACTGAGACGTGACTGAGACGTGACTGAGACGAGACTGAGACGAGACTGAGACGTGACTGAGACGAGACTGGGACGAGACTGAGACGTGACTGAGACGAGCCCGAGACGAGACTGAGACGTGACTGAGACGAGACTGGGACGAGACTGAGACGTGACTGAGACGTGACTGAGACGAGACTGAGACGAGCCCGAGACGAGCCCGAGACGAGCCCGAGACGAGACCGAGACGAGACTGAGACGTGACTGAGACGTGACTGAGACGAGACTGAGACGAGACTGGGACGAGACTGAGACGTGACTGAGACGAGACCGAGACGAGACCGGGACGAGACTGGGACGAGACTGAGACGTGACTGAGACGAGCCCGAGACGAGCCCGAGACGAGCCCGAGACGAGCCCGAGACGAGACCGAGACGAGACTGAGACGTGACTGAGACGAGCCTGAGACGAGACTGGGACGAGACTGAGACGAGACTGAGACGAGACCGAGACGAGACCGGGACGAGACTGGGACGAGACTGAGACGTGACTGAGACGAGCCTGAGACGAGCCCGAGACGAGCCCGAGACGAGACCGAGATGAGACTGAGACGAGCCCGAGACGAGCCTGAGACGAGCCTGGGACGAGCCTGAGACGAGCCTGAGACGAGCCCGAGACGAGCCCGAGACGACGAGACCGAGACGAGCCCGAGACGAGCCTGAGACGAGACTGAGACGAGACTGAGACGAGCCCGAGACGAGCCTGAGACGAGACTGAGACGAGCCTGAGACGAGACTGAGACGAGCCTGAGACGAGCCTGGGACGAGACTGAGACGAGCCCGAGACGAGCCCGAGACGAGCCCGAGACGAGCCTGAGACGAGCCCGAGACGAGCCTGAGACGAGACTGAGACGAGACTGAGACGAGCCTGAGACGAGCCTGAGACGAGCCCGAGACGAGCCCGAGACGAGACCAAGACGAGACTGAGACGAGCCCGAGACGAGCCTGAGACGAGACTGAGACGAGACTGAGACGAGCCCGAGACGAGCCTGAGACGAGACTGAGACGAGCCTGAGACGAGACTGAGACGAGCCTGAGACGAGCCTGGGACGAGACTGAGACGAGCCCGAGACGAGCCCGAGACGAGCCCGAGACGAGCCTGAGACGAGCCCGAGACGAGACCGAGACGAGACCGAGACGAGACCGAACATTAGACTCAGTTGTGTTGCTGGATCACACATGAGAACATTGCATATCACTCATAGTCCACCTTTTCCCTCCTCAGCTCATTTCAGCAGATTTTTCACTTCCAGGAAACTTGTGGGAAACTTGTATACAATACAATACGGTACGGTACGGTACGGTACGGTACGGTACGGTACAATACAATACAGTACGGTACAGTACAGTACAGTACAATACACTACAGTACAGTACAATACAGTACAGTACAGTACAGTACAATACAATACGGTACAGTACAGTACAATACAGTACAGTACAGTACAGTACAATACAGTACAGTACAATACAATACGGTACGGTACGGTACAGTACAATACAGTACGGTACAGTACAGTACAATACAGTACAGTACAGTACAGTACAATACAATACGGTACGGTACAGTACAGTACAGTACAATACAATACGGTACGGTACAGTACAATACAGTACGGTACGGTACAGTACAGTACAGTACAATACAATACGGTACGGTACGGTACAGTACAATACAGTACGGTACAGTACAGTACAGTACAATACAGTACGGTACGGTACAGTACAATACAATACGGTACGGTACGGTACAGTACAATACAATGTATTCTTGTATAGCCCTAGGTCACAACCATAGACTGTATATAATAATGGACAGAGTCACGCCTATCTCCTCCGTTCATAGGAGTTGGCCATGAAAAGTGCTTTCATGGAGCAATCCAAAATGGCCGCAACAGTTAAAACACAGTGTCCATACATGTCGTAGAATGCTAAAGTGTTATAACATAACATACAGCATAATATACAACAAAATACACAACATAATACATATATTGTATAATATATAACATAATATATAACATAATACAGCATACATATATAATATATACACCATATATTATATATTACCTAATTATATGTTAAATGAAAGTAGAGTGCTTTAAGCCTGGCCTTGAATGTGGAGACCGTATCTGCTTCCTTAACATAAATGAAGCTGATTCCACAGTAAAGGAGCTTGGTAGCTAAATGCTCTGCCACCAACAGTGACCTTTGAGACCTTAGGGACCACCAGACGTCTGGCGTTTTGTGAGCGCAACGCTCGACCTGGTTGATACGACACTAACGTGTCTTGGAGATAAGAAGGAGCCAAGCCATTTATGGCTTTATATGTTAAGAGAAGGATTTTAAATATATTAAAATATATTTACTCAAATATATTTATTCAAATATATCTATTAAAAGATATTTATTAGAATATATTTATTAAAAGATATTTATTAAAAGATATTTATGTGTATCCGTGTCTCAGGTATGCCTCTGCACGTGCGGCGCAGCAGTGACCCCTCCCTTGCAGACATTCAGGGGGTGCCAGAAGAACCCTCCAGGAAGAACCCCTCCCGCTGGTCCACAACGCCCAACTTCCACAAGTACAGCCTCAAAGTCACCTCCAGCACCGGAGCCGGGCCTGGTACCGGGTCCAGCAGTCTGGAGAGGAAGGTACGAGGATCACACCTGAGGAACCAGAGTTAGAGTTACATTCTGATGAAATGGTTTACTGGTCTAGGTCTACAGGTCTACAGGTCTACAAAGTCCACAGGTCTGGGTCTACAGGTCTACAGGTCCACAGGGTCTACAGGTCTACAGGTCTACAGGTCTACAGGTCCACAGGGTCTACAGGTCTACAGGTCCACAGGTCTACAGGTCTGGTTCTACAGGTCCACAGGTCTACAGGTCCACAGGTCTACAGGTCTGGGTCTACAGGTCTACAGGTCTACAGGTCTACAAAGTCCACAGGTCTGGGTCTACAGGTCTACAGGTCCACAGGGTCTACAGGTCTACAAAGTCCACAGGTCTGGGTCTACAGGTCTACAGGTCCACAGGGTCTACAGGTCTACAGGTCTACAGGTCTACAGGTCCACAGGGTCTACAGGTCCACAGGGTCTACAGGTCTACAGGTCTACAGGTCTACAGATCCACAGGGTCTACAGGTCCACAGGTCCACAGGTCCACAGGGTCTACAGGTCCACAGGTCCACAGGTCTACAGGTCTGGGTCTACAGGTCCACAGGTCTACAGGTCCACAGGTCCACAGGGTCTACAGGTCCACAGGTCTACAGGTCTACAGGTCTACAGGTCTACAGGTCTACAAAGTCCACAGGTCTGGGTCTACAGGTCTACAGGTCCACAGGGTCTACAGGTCTACAGGTCTACAGGTCTGGGTCTACAGGTCTACAGGTCCACAGGGTCTACAGGTCTACAGGTCTACAGGTCTACAGATCCACAGGGTCTACAGGTCCACAGGTCCACAGGTCCACAGGGTCTACAGGTCCACAGGTCCACAGGTCTACAGGTCTGGGTCTACAGGTCCACAGGTCTACAGGTCCACAGGTCCACAGGGTCTACAGGTCCACAGGTCTACAGGTCTACAGGTCCACAGGTCTACAGGTCTGGGTCTACAGGTCCACAGGTCTACAGGTCCACAGGTCTACAGGTCTGGGTCTACAGGTCCACAGGTCTACAGGTCCACAGGGTCCACAGGTCCACAGGTCCACAGGTCCACAGGTCCACAGGTCTACAGGTCCACAGGTCTACAGGTCCACAGGGTCCACAGGTCTACAGGTCCACAGGTCTACAGGTCCACAGGGTCCACAGGTCCACAGGTCCACAGGTCTACAGGTCCACAGGTCTACAGGTCCACAGGTCTACAGGTCCACAGGGTCCACAGGTCCACAGGTCCACAGGTCCACAGGTCCACAGGTCCACAGGTCTACAGGTCTACAGGTCTACAGGTCCACAGGGTCTACAGGTCTACAGGTCTACAGGTCTACAGGTCTGGGTCTACAGGTCTACAGCAATCGGAGGACTTCATTTGTGAGAGAAACTCCGCCTCGCCTTAGCAACCGCCTTAGCAACCGTCTTAGCAACCGCCTTAGCGACCGTCTTAGCAACCGCCTTGGCGACCGCCTTAGCAAACGCCTTAACAACCGTCTTAGCTACCGTCTAGCTACCGTCTTAGCAACCGTCTTAGCAACCGTCTTAGCAACCGCCTTAGCAAACGCCTTAGCAACCGTCTTAGCTACCGTCTAGCTACCGTCTTAGCTACCGTCTAGCTACCGTCTTAGCAACCGTCTTAGCAACCGTCTTAGCAACCGCCTTAGCAACACATCTCTCCCTGTTACTGCACAGAGCTAGCATCGTGACTTGCTCGGTGCAAAGTTGTGATAATATTTCTTTCCTTTGATAAAACAGTTGCCAAAGGTCCACAAGTCCACAGGGTCTACCGGTCTACAGGTCTACAGGTCCACAGGTCCATAGGGTCTACAGGTCCACAGGTCCACAGGTCCACAGGGTCTACAGGTCCACAGGTCCACAGGTCTACAGGTCTGGGTCTACAGATCCACAGGTCTACAGGTCCACAGGGTCCACAGGGTCTACAGGTCCACAGGTCTACAGGTCTACAGGTCCACAGGTCTACAGGTCTACAGGTCCACAGGTCCACAGGGTCTACAGGTCCACAGGTCCACAGGGTCTACAGGTCCACAGGTCCACAGGTCTACAGGTCTGGGTCTACAGGTCCACAGGTCTACAGGTCCACAGGGTCCACAGGTCCACAGGTCCACAGGTCCACAGGTCCACAGGTCCACAGGTCCACAGGTCTACAGGTCCACAGGTCTACAGGTCCACAGGGTCCACAGGTCTACAGGTCCACAGGTCTACAGGTCCACAGGGTCCACAGGTCCACAGGTCTACAGGTCCACAGGGTCCACAGGTCCACAGGTCTACAGGTCCACAGGTCCACAGGTCCACAGGTCCACAGGTCCACAGGTCCACAGGTCCACAGGTCCACAGGTCCACAGGTCCACAGGTCTACAGGTCCACAGGGTCCACAGGTCCACAGGTCCACAGGTCCACAGGTCCACAGGTCCACAGGGTCCACAGGTCCACAGGTCCACAGGTCCACAGGTCCACAGGTCCACAGGTCTACAGGTCTACAGGTCCACAGGTCTACAGGTCCACAGGTCCACAGGTCCACAGGTCCGGGTCCACAGGTCTGGGTCCACAGGTCTGGGTCTACAGCGGTACAGTTCAGTGTGTTCACAGACAGGACACAGTTCATGAAAACATAAACTTTCAGAAGCTGCTTCTCCACAAACTCATCGTCTTCATCCTTTAATATTCTTCAGTTTTATTCAAATCACTTCGATAACAACGACCTTGGGCTCGTGTGAGTTAATGCTCTGACATCACCGTGGTGCTTTTGGAGACGTGTGAGTTAATGCTCTGACATCACCGTGGTGCTTTTGGAGACGTGTGAGTTAATGCTCTGACATCACCGTGGTGCTTTTGGAGACGTGTGTGTTAATGCTCTGACATCACCGTGGTGCTTTTGGAGACGTGTGAGTTAATGCTCTGACATCACCGTGGTGCTTTTGGAGACGTGTGAGTTAATGCTCTGACATCACCGTGGTGCTTTTGGAGACGTGTGAGTTAATGCTCTGACATCACCGTGGTGCTTTTGGAGACGTGTGAGTTAATGCTCTGACATCACCGTGGTGCTTTTGGAGACGTGTGTGTTAATGCTCTGACATCACCGTGGTGCTTTTGGAGACGTGTGAGTTAATGCTCTGACATCACCGTGGTGGTCTTTTGGGACGTGTGAGTTAATGCTCTGACATCACCGTGGTGCTTTTGGAGACGTGTGAGTTAATGCTCTGACATCACCGTGGTGCTTTTGGAGACGTGTGTGTTAATGCTCTGACATCACCGTGGTGCTTTTGGAGACGTGTGTGTTAATGCTCTGACATCACCGTGGTGCTTTTGGAGACGTGTGTGTTAATGCTCTGACATCACCGTGGTGCTTTTGGAGACGTGTGAGTTAATGCTCTGACATCACCGTGGTGCTTTTGGAGACGTGTGTGTTAATGCTCTGACATCACCGTGGTGCTTTTGGAGACGTGTGTGTTAATGCTCTGACATCACCGTGGTGCTTTTGGAGACGTGTGTGTTAAAGCTCTGACATCACCGTGGTGCTTTTGGAGACGTGTGTGTTAATGCTCTGACATCACCGTGGTGCTTTTGGAGACGTGTGGTTAATGCTCTGACATCACCGTGGTGCTTTTGGAGACGTGTGAGTTAATGCTCTGACATCACCGTGGTGCTTTTGGAGACGTGTGAGTTAATGCTCTGACATCACCGTGGTGCTTTTGGAGACGTGTGAGTTAATGCTCTGACATCACCGTGGTGCTTTTGGAGACGTGTGAGTTAATGCTCTGACATCACCGTGGTGCTTTTGGAGACGTGTGAGTTAATGCTCTGACATCACCGTGGTGCTTTTGGAGACGTGTGTGTTAATGCTCTGACATCACCGTGGTGCTTTTGGAGACGTGTGAGTTAATGCTCTGACATCACGTGGTGCTTTTGGAGACGTGTGTGTTAATGCTCTGACATCACCGTGGTGCTTTTGGAGACGTGTGAGTTAATGCTCTGACATCACCGTGGTGCTTTTGGAGACGTGTGAGTTAATGCTCTGACATCACCGTGGTGCTTTTGGAGACGTGTGAGTTAATGCTCTGACATCACCGTGGTGCTTTTGGAGACGTGTGAGTTAATGCTCTGACATCACCGTGGTGCTTTTGGAGACGTGTGAGTTAATGCTCTGACATCACCGTGGTGCTTTTGGAGACGTGTGAGTTAATGCTCTGACATCACCGTGGTGCTTTTGGAGACGTGTGTGTTAATGCTCTGACATCACCGTGGTGCTTTTGGAGACGTGTGTGTTAATGCTCTGACATCACCGTGGTGCTTTTGGAGACGTGTGTGTTAATGCTCTGACATCACCGTGGTGCTTTTGGAGACGTGTGAGTTAATGCTCTGACATCACCGTGGTGCTTTTGGAGACGTGTGTGTTAATGCTCTGACATCACCGTGGTGCTTTTGGAGACGTGTGTGTTAATGCTCTGACATCACCGTGGTGCTTTTGGAGACGTGTGTGTTAATGCTCTGACATCACCGTGGTGCTTTTGGAGACGTGTGTGTTAATGCTCTGACATCACCGTGGTGCTTTTGGAGACGTGTGAGTTAATGCTCTGACATCACCGTGGTGCTTTTGGAGACGTGTGAGTTAATGCTCTGACATCACCGTGGTGCTTTTGGAGACGTGTGAGTTAATGCTCTGACATCACCGTGGTGCTTTTGGAGACGTGTGAGTTAATGCTCTGACATCACCGTGGTGCTTTTGGAGACGTGTGTGTTAATGCTCTGACATCACCGTGGTGCTTTTGGAGACGTGTGAGTTAATGCTCTGACATCACCGTGGTGCTTTTGGAGACGTGTGTGTTAATGCTCTGACATCACCGTGGTGCTTTTGGAGACGTGTGAGTTAATGCTCTGACATCACCGTGGTGCTTTTGGAGACGTGTGAGTTAATGCTCTGACATCACCGTGGTGCTTTTGGAGACGTGTGAGTTAATGCTCTGACATCACCGTGGTGCTTTTGGAGACGTGTGAGTTAATGCTCTGACATCACCGTGGTGCTTTTGGAGACGTGTGAGTTAATGCTCTGACATCACCGTGGTGCTTTTGGAGACGTGTGAGTTAATGCTCTGACATCACCGTGGTGCTTTTGGAGACGTGTGAGTTAATGCTCTGACATCACCGTGGTGCTTTTGGAGACGTGTGAGTTAATGCTCTGACATCACCGTGGTGCTTTTGGAGACGTGTGTGTTAATGCTCTGACATCACCGTGGTGCTTTTGGAGACGTGTGTGTTAATGCTCTGACATCACCGTGGTGCTTTTGGAGACGTGTGAGTTAATGCTCTGACATCACCGTGGTGCTTTTGGAGACGTGTGAGTTAATGCTCTGACATCACCGTGGTGCTTTTGGAGACGTGTGAGTTAATGCTCTGACATCACCGTGGTGCTTTTGGAGACGTGTGGTTAATGCTCTGACATCACCGTGGTGCTTTTGGAGACGTGTGAGTTAATGCTCTGACATCACCGTGGTGCTTTTGGAGACGTGTGAGTTAATGCTCTGACATCACCGTGGTGCTTTTGGAGACGTGTGAGTTAATGCTCTGACATCACCGTGGTGCTTTTGGAGACGTGTGTGTTAATGCTCTGACATCACCGTGGTGCTTTTGGAGACGTGTGAGTTAATGCTCTGACATCACCGTGGTGCTTTTGGAGACGTGTGAGTTAATGCTCTGACATCACCGTGGTGCTTTTGGAGACGTGTGTGTTAATGCTCTGACATCACCGTGGTGCTTTTGGAGACGTGTGAGTTAATGCTCTGACATCACCGTGGTGCTTTTGGAGACGTGTGAGTTAATGCTCTGACATCACCGTGGTGCTTTTGGAGACGTGTGAGTTAATGCTCTGACATCACCGTGGTGCTTTTGGAGACGTGTGAGTTAATGCTCTGACATCACCGTGGTGCTTTTGGAGACGTGTGAGTTAATGCTCTGACATCACCGTGGTGCTTTTGGAGACGTGTGAGTTAATGCTCTGACATCACCGTGGTGCTTTTGGAGACGTGTGTGTTAATGCTCTGACATCACCGTGGTGCTTTTGGAGACGTGTGTGTTAATGCTCTGACATCACCGTGGTGCTTTTGGAGACGTGTGAGTTAATGCTCTGACATCACCGTGGTGCTTTTGGAGACGTGTGAGTTAATGCTCTGACATCACCGTGGTGCTTTTGGAGACGTGTGTGTTAATGCTCTGACATCACCGTGGTGCTTTTGGAGACGTGTGAGTTAATGCTCTGACATCACCGTGGTGCTTTTGGAGACGTGTGAGTTAATGCTCTGACATCACCGTGGTGCTTTTGGAGACGTGTGTGTTAATGCTCTGACATCACCGTGGTGCTTTTGGAGACGTGTGTGTTAATGCTCTGACATCACCGTGGTGCTTTTGGAGACGTGTGTGTTAATGCTCTGACATCACCGTGGTGCTTTTGGAGACGTGTGAGTTAATGCTCTGACATCACCGTGGTGCTTTTGGAGACGTGGGTCACCGTGGTGCTTTTGGAGACGTGTGGTTAATGCTCTGACATCACCGTGGTGCTTTTGGAGACGTGTGTGTTGTGCGATGGGTGAGCTGGGACGCGGGGGGGTTTGGGGGGGCCTCAGCTGTGGTCCAGATTATTAAACAGTCTTATTATGTGTGTGGTGAGCCCTGAGGTAGGAGGGTGAAGCACAGTCGGGCGGCACGGTGGCTGAGTGGATAGCACTCTCGCCTCTCAGCAAGAAGGTCCTGGGTTCGAATCCCGGCCGGACCAGGGCCTTTCTGAGTGGAGTTTGCATGTTCTCCCCGTGTCTGCGTAGGTTTCCTCCGGGTGCTCCGGTTTCCCCTACCACTAAAAATATGTCCAATAGTTCTGGCATGTGCCTCCTGTACTGGCCCCGCTCCCATCTCTGTGTGGAGTGAGAGACAAATGCCCAAAAATTAACAATTGTAAACCGCTTTGAGACTCAGATCTGCAGTGAAAAGGCGGTATATAAATACAAACTTACTTACTTACAGTGAAAAATAGAGCCCGAGCGCGGCGCCCAAACCCACGGCGAGCGAGCTAACAAGCTTTCACTTTGAGACGTCAGAATTCAATTAGCACAGACGCCCCGTCCCAGCGGCTGAGGGGGGAGAAGGGGGGAAGAGGAGTGAGCAGTGAAGTGAGCGGAGATGGGTTCATATGGTGCACAATCTAATTCATTTGTGTTTAATGACTTTGAGAGCAGCAACACAGGCGGTTAGCTTAGCCTCACTCACAGCAACACAGGCGGTTAGCTTAGCCTCACTCACAGCAACACAGGCGGTTAGCTTAGCCTCACTCACAGCAACACAGGCGGTTAGCTTAGCCTCACTCACAGCAACACAGGCGGTTAGCTTAGCCTCACTCACAGCAACACAGGCCTTATATCAGCGGTAGCTTAGGGTGTATTCAGACCTGAAAAGTCCTTTGCTCCGCTTGCTTGATCCGAATCAAAAGTGGACCAAATTTTTTTCTTTTGCTCCGGTTCGTTTTCAGACCGTCCTTTTTGCAAGTGAACTTTTTTATACAAACATATGGACACGTGTGACGATCGGCTCCTATTGGACAGAGCTCACGGAGGATAGACTCGGAACCAGAGGAAAACATTGAGGGCTCGTATGTGCAGCATGTTTGCTCTGCCTGTGTTTGCTCTTTTTAGAGCAAAACCACCTTCAACATCAGCAGCAGCTCATATGACGCAGGCCAAACACGTTGTTTTAAATATTGGAACAGCGTCGGAGAATGCGTGAGGAGAAAGCCGAAGGAGACTGTGCGCTCCGTGTCCTGTCCCACACATGGATCTATGATAATAACCCTGTCCCACACATGGATCTATGATAATAACTCTGTCCACACATGGATCTATGATAATAACCCTGTCCCACACATGGATCTATGATAATAACTCTGTCCCACACATGGATCTATGATAATAACTCTGTCCCACACATGGATCTATGATAATAACTCTGTCCCACACATGGATCTATGATAATAACTCTGTCCCACACATGGATCTATGATAATAACTCTGTCCCACACATGGATCTATGATAATAACTCTGTCCCACACATGGATCTATGATAATAACTCTGTCCCACACATGGATCTATGATAATAACTCTGTCCCACACATGGATCTATGATAATAACTCTGTCCCCACACATGGATCTATGATAATAACTCTGTCCCACACATGGATCTATGATAATAACTCTGTCCCACACATGGATCTATGATAATAACTCTGTCCCACACATGGATCTATGATAATAACTCTGTCCCACACATGGATCTATGATAATAACTCTGTCCCACACATGGATCTATGATAATAACTCTGTCCCACACATGGATCTATGATAATAACTCTGTCCCACACATGGATCTATGATAATAACTCTGTCCCACACATGGATCTATGATAATAACTCTGTCCCACACATGGATCTATGATAATAACTCTGTCCCACACATGGATCTATGATAATAACTCTGTCCCACACATGGATCTATGATAATAACTCTGTCCCACACATGGATCTATGATAATAACTCTGTCCCACACATGGATCTATGATAATAACTCTGTCCCACACATGGATCTATGATAATAACTCTGTCCCACACATGGATCTATGATAATAACTCTGTCCCACACATGGATCTATGATAATAACTCTGTCCCACACATGGATCTATGATAATAACTCTGTCCCACACATGGATCTATGATAATAACTCTGTCCCACACATGGATCTATGATAATAACTGTCCCACACATGGATCTATGATAATAACTCTGTCCCACACATGGATCTATGATAATAACTCTGTCCCACACATGGATCTATGATAATAACTCTGTCCCACACATGGATCTATGATAATAACTCTGTCCCACACATGGATCTATGATAATAACTCTGTCCCACACATGGATCTATGATAATAACTCTGTCCCACACATGGATCTATGATAATAACTCTGTCCCACACATGGATCTATGATAATAACTCTGTCCCACACATGGATCTATGATAATAACTCTGTCCCACACATGGATCTATGATAATAACCCTGTCCCACACATGGATCTATGATAATAACTCTGTCCCACACATGGATCTATAATAATAACTCTGTCCCACACATGGATCTATGATAATAACTCTGTCCCACACATGGATCTATGATAATAACTCTGTCCCACACATGGATCTATGATAATAACCCTGTCCCACACATGGATCTATGATAATAACTCTGTCCCACACATGGATCTATGATAATAACTCTGTCCCACACATGGATCTATGATAATAACCCTGTCCCACACATGGATCTATGATAATAACTCTGTCCCACACATGGATCTATGATAATAACCCTGTCCCACACATGGATCTATGATAATAACTGTCCCACACATGGATCTATGATAATAACTCTGTCCCACACATGGATCTATGATAATAACCCTGTCCCACACATGGATCTATGATAATAACCCTGTCCCACACATGGATCTATGATAATAACTCTGTCCCACACATGGATCTATGATAATAACTCTGTCCCACACATGGATCTATGATAATAACTCTGTCCCACACATGGATCTATGATAATAACTCTGTCCCACACATGGATCTATGATAATAACTCTGTCCCACACATGGATCTATGATAATAACCCTGTCCCACACATGGATCTATGATAATAACTCTGTCCCACACATGGATCTATGATAATAACTCTGTCCCACACATGGATCTATGATAATAACTCTGTCCCACACATGGATCTATAATAATAACTCTGTCCCACACATGGATCTATGATAATAACTCTGTCCCACACATGGATCTATGATAATAACTCTGTCCCACACATGGATCTATGATAATAACCCTGTCCCACACATGGATCTATGATAATAACTCTGTCCCACACATGGATCTATGATAATAACTCTGTCCCACACATGGATCTATGATAATAACTCTGTCCCACACATGGATCTATGATAATAACTCTGTCCCACACATGGATCTATGATAATAACCCTGTCCCACACATGGATCTATGATAATAACGGCCCTGTTCAGCATTGTGGATAAACCATGGATCTATAATAACCACGGGACAAACAGACGCTGAGGATCAGTAGGAACCAAAGAACACAGTTCACTACGTGATGCAGAATATTGCTCTTTGAGACGTGAGTAAAACAGTGTCAGGTTTTTAATAATGCAAATGATTTGCAGATGCTGCATTAACATCACTGTAAACTGTGAACAGTGTAACTCCATAAGCCTGTTGCACAGCGTCTCCTCACTGCTCCAGGTCTGCACACGGCTCAGTGTTGTTGTGTAGCGTTAGCATCATAGTTAGCATCATAGTTAGCAGCATAGTTAGCAGCATAGTTAGCCGCTGCGTGGCTAATTCCTCAGTTTCCGTCTGCGGCTTGTTAAGCCCAAAAAATGCGCACGTATCTTGGAGTTGTGTCGGATCGACACCGGATGTATTCAGACCTGATTCGACTTGGACCAGAATTTGTTTGGAAGCGGACCGAGACCACCTAAAAAAGTGGGTCTCGGTTCGGTTCTTTGGTCCGGACCAGGATTTGTTTGTGTGTATTCAGACCTGCATAAAAGCTTCGGATCAGAGTTCCAAATGAATCCTGGTCCGTTTAAAGTGGAGCAAATGTGCAGGTCTGATTACACCCTTAGCCTCACACACAGCAACACAAGTTAAAATACCGATAGTTTCAGACACTAATCTGTGAACAGGAGTCGGCTCCGTGAATGTTTGCGTCCACATGAATTAAGTAATATGCCAGGCCTGTGGGTGGCGCTGTGACACACTGCCAGGCCTGTGGGTGGCGCTGTGACACACTGCCAGGCCTGTGGGTGGCGCTGTGACACACTGCCAGGCCTGTGGGTGACGCTGTGACACACTGCCAGGCCTGTGGGTGGCGCTGTGACACACTGCCAGGCCTGTGGGTGGCGCTGTGACACACTGCCAGGCCTGTGGGTGACGCTGTGACACACTGCCAGGCCTGTGGGTGGCGCTGTGACACACTGCCAGGCCTGTGGGTGACGCTGTGACACACTGCCAGGCCTGTGGGTGACGCTGTGACACACTGCCAGGCCTGTGGGTGGCGCTGTGACACACTGCCAGGCCTGTGGGTGGCGCTGTGACACACTGCCAGGCCTGTGGGTGACGCTGTGACACACTGCCAGGCCTGTGGGTGACGCTGTGACACACTGCCAGGCCTGTGGGTGGCGCTGTGACACACTGCCAGGCCTGTGGGTGACGCTGTGACACACTGCCAGGCCTGTGGGTGGCACTGTGACACACTGCCAGGCCTGTGGGTGGTGCTGTGACATGGAGTGTTGCATATTGACTTTCTCACAGAACCTGCGTCTGTCATAACATGATCCTGGTGTTGATTACAATCCCTCAGTATAAAGTGTAACATGTTTCTTCCTGGTTCTTCCTGGTTCTTCCTGGTCCAGAGTCGAGGCGCCCACGCGTACCGCAGTCTTCCTCGTGATGCCAGTGGATGGAACACACACTTCCAGAGAGAGATCACCAGGTCCTCCTTGAGTGCTAACCACCCCATGATGGAGAGGCTCCTGTACCAGCAAGACCAGGTGTGTGTTTGTGTGTGTGAGAGGCTCCTGTACCAGCAAGACCAGGTGTGTGTTTGTGTGTGTGAGAGGCTCCTGTACCAGCAAGACCAGGTGTGTGTTTGTGTGTGTGAGAGGCTCCTGTACCAGCAAGACCAGGTGTGTGTGTGGGTGTGTGTGAGAGGCTCCTGTACCAGCGAGACCAGGTGTGTGTTTGTGTGTGTGAGAGGCTCCTGTACCAGCAAGACCAGGTGTGTGTTTGTGTGTGTGAGAGGCTCCTGTACCAGCAAGACCAGGTGTGTGTGTGTGTTTGTGTGTGTGAGAGGCTCCTGTACCAGCAAGACCAGGTGTGTGTGTGTGTGTGTGTGTGTGTGAGAGGCTCCTGTACCAGCGAGACCAGGTGTGTGTTTGTGTGTGTGAGAGGCTCCTGTACCAGCGAGACCAGGTGTGTGTTTGTGGGTGTGTGAGTGTGAGAGGCTCCTGTACCAGCAAGACCAGGTGTGTGTGTGTGTGTGTGAGAGGCTCCTGTACCAGCAAGACCAGGTGTGTGTTTGTGTGTGTGAGAGGCTCCTGTACCAGCGAGACCAGGTGTGTGTTTGTGTGTGTGAGAGGCTCCTGTACCAGCAAGACCAGGTGTGTGTTTGTGGGTGTGAGAGAGGCTCCTGTACCAGCAAGACCAGGGTGTGTGTGTGTGTGTGTGTGTGTGTGTGTGTGAGAGGCTCCTGTACCAGCAAGACCAGGTGTGTGTTTGTGTGTGAGAGGCTCCTGTACCAGCAAGACCAGGTGTGTGTTTGTGGGTGTGAGAGAGGCTCCTGTACCAGCAAGACCAGGTGTGTGTGTGTGTGTGTGTGTGTGTGTGTGTGAGAGGCTCCTGTACCAGCGAGACCAGGTGTGTGTTTGTGTGTGTGAGAGGCTCCTGTACCAGCGAGACCAGGTGTGTGTGTGTGTGAGAGGCTCCTGTACCAGCAAGACCAGGTGTGTGTGTGTGTGTGTGGGTGTGTGTGAGAGGCTCCTGTACCAGCAAGACCAGGTGTGTGTGTGTGTGTGTGGGTGTGTGTGAGAGGCTCCTGTACCAGCGAGACCAGGTGTGTGTGTGTGTGTGAGAGGCTCCTGTACCAGCGAGACCAGGTGTGTGTGTGTGTGAGAGGCTCCTGTACCAGCAAGACCAGGTGTGTGTAGACCCAGGACTGAGGCTGTAGACCCAGGACGGTTGTAGACCCAGGACTGAGGCTGTAGACCCAGGACTGAGGCTGTAGACCCAGGACTGAGGCTGTAGACCCAGGACTGAGGCTGTAGACCCAGGACTGAGGCTGTAGACCCAGGACTGAGGCTGTAGACCCAGGACTGAGGCTGTAGAGCCAGGACTGAGGCTGTAGACCCAGGACTGAGGCTGTAGACCCAGGACTGAGGCTGTAGACCCAGGACTGAGGCTGTAGACCCAGGACTGAGACTGTAGACCCAGGACTGAGGCTGTAGACCCAGGACTGAGGCTGTAGACCCAGGACTGAGGCTGTAGACCCAGGACTGAGGCTGTAGACCCAGGACTGAGGCTGTAGACCCAGGACTGAGGCTGTAGACCCAGGACTGAGGCTGTAGACCCAGGACTGAGGCTGTAGACCCAGGACTGAGACTGTAGACCCAGGACTGAGGCTGTAGACCCAGGACTGAGGCTGTAGACCCAGGACTGAGGCTGTAGACCCAGGACTGAGGCTGTAGACCGAGGACTGAGGGCTGGTAAACCCAGGACTGAGGCTGTAGACCCAGGACTGAGGCTGGTAAACCCAGGACTGAGGCTGTAGACCCAGGACTGAGGCTGGTAGACCCAGGACTGAGGCTGTAGACCGAGGACTGAGGCTGGTAAACCCAGGACTGAGGCTGTAGACCCAGGACTGAGGCTGTAGACCCAGGACTGAGGCTGTAGACCGAGGACTGAGGCTGGTAAACCCAGGACTGAGGCTGTTGACCCAGGACTGAGGCTGGTAAACCCAGGACTGAGGCTGTAGACCCAGGACTGAGGCTTTAGATCCAGGACTGAGGCTGTAGATCCAGGACTGAGGCTGGTAGACCCAGGACTGAGGCTGTAGACCCAGGACTGAGGCTGGTAGACCCAGGACTGAGGCTGTAGACCCAGGACTGAGGCTGGTAGACCCAGGACTGAGGCTGGTAGACCCAGGACTGAGGCTGTAGACCCAGGACTGAGGCTGTAGACCCAGGACTGAGGCTGTAGACCCAGGACTGAGACTGTAGACCCAGGACTGAGGCTGTAGACCCAGGACTGAGACTGTAGACCCAGGACTGAGGCTGTAGACCCAGGACTGAGGCTGGTAGACCCAGGACTGAGGCTGTAGACCCAGGACTGAGGCTGTAGACCCAGGACTGAGGCTGTAGACCCAGGACTAAGGCTGGTAGACCCAGGACTGAGGCTGTAGACCCAGGACTGAGGCTGTAGACCCAGGACTGAGGCTGTAGACCCAGGACTGAGGCTGTCTCAGTAACATTTGTGTGACATCACCATTTGGCCTTAAATCTGTGGTTTATCGCTCTTTGATCAATCCTGGTGTTGTAAATCCTGTTATGAGCTGTTGACCAATCAGAGGACTTCATTTGTGAGAGAAACTCCGCCAGCCTTAGCAACCGCCTTAGCAACCGTCTTAGCAACCGCCTTAGCGACCGTCTTAGCAACCGCCTTGGCGACCGTCTTTGCAACCGTCTTAGCAACCGCCTTAGCAACCGTCTTAGCAACCGTCTTAGCGACCGTCTTAGCTACCGTCTTAGCAACCGTCTTAGCAACCGCCTTAGCAACCGTCTTAGCAACCGCCTTAGCAACCGCCTTAGCAACCGTCTTAGCAACCGTCTTAGCGACCGTCTTAGCTACCGTCTTAGCAACCGTCTTAGCAACCGCCTTAGCAACCGTCTTAGCAACCGCCTTAGCAACCGCCTTAGCAACACATCTCTCCCTGTTACTGCACAGAGCTAGCATCGTGACTTGCTCGGTGCAAAGTTGTGATAATATTTCTTTCCTTTGATAAAACAGTTGCCAAAGAAAGTGAGTAAACCCCGGGGGAGGGGCTAGGAGTCTGCTCAGAGGACTGAGGGGAGAGCAGTGGAGGTGTCTGCTCAGAGGACTGAGGGGAGAGCAGTGGAGGAGTCTGCTCAGAGGACTGAGGGGAGAGCAGTGGAGGAGTCTGCTCAGAGGACTGAGGGGAGAGCAGTGGAGGAGTCTGCTCAGAGGACTGAGGGGAGAGCAGTGGAGGAGTCTGCTCAGAGGACTGAGGGGAGAGCAGTGGAGGAGTCTGCTCAGAGGACTGAGGGGAGAGCAGTGGAGGTGTCTGCTCAGAGGACTGAGGGGAGAGCAGTGGAGGAGTCTGCTCAGAGGACTGAGGGGAGAGCAGCGGAGGAGTCTGCTCAGAGGACTGAGGGGAGAGCAGTGGAGGAGTCTGCTCAGAGGACTGAGGGGAGAGCAGTGGAGGAGTCTGCTCAGAGGACTGAGGGGAGAGCAGCGGAGGAGTCTGCTCAGAGGACTGAGGGGAGAGCAGTGGAGGAGTCTGCTCAGAGGACTGAGGGGAGAGCAGCGGAGGAGTCTGCTCAGAGGACTGAGGGGAGAGCAGTGGAGGAGTCTGCTCAGAGGACTGAGGGGAGAGCAGTGGAGGAGTCTGCTCAGAGGACTGAGGGGAGAGCAGTGGAGGAGTCTGCTCAGAGGACTGAGGGGAGAGCAGTGGAGGAGTCTGCTCAGAGGACTGAGGGGAGAGCAGCGGAGGAGTCTGCTCAGAGGACTGAGGGGAGAGCAGCGGAGGAGTCTGCTCAGAGGACTGAGGGGAGAGCAGTGGAGGAGTCTGCTCAGAGGACTGAGGGGAGAGCAGCGGAGGAGTCTGCTCAGAGGACTGAGGGGAGAGCAGTGGAGGAGTCTGCTCAGAGGACTGAGGGGAGAGCAGTGGAGGAGTCTGCTCAGAGGACTGAGGGGAGAGCAGCGGAGGAGTCTGCTCAGAGGACTGAGGGGAGAGCAGTGGAGGAGTCTGCTCAGAGGACTGAGGGGAGAGCAGTGGAGGAGTCTGCTCAGAGGACTGAGGGGAGAGCAGTGGAGGAGTCTGCTCAGAGGACTGAGGGGAGAGCAGTGGAGGAGTCTGCTCAGAGGACTGAGGGGGAGAGCAGTGGAGGAGTCTGCTCAGAGGACTGAGGGGAGAGCAGTGGAGGAGTCTGCTCAGAGGACTGAGGGGAGAGCAGTGGAGGAGTCTGCTCAGAGGACTGAGGGGAGAGCAGTGGAGGAGTCTGCTCAGAGGACTGAGGGGAGAGCAGTGGAGGAGTCTGCTCAGAGGACTGAGGGGAGAGCAGTGGAGGAGTCTGCTCAGAGGACTGAGGGGAGAGCAGTGGAGGAGTCTGCTCAGAGGACTGAGGGGAGAGCAGCGGAGGAGTCTGCTCAGAGGACTGAGGGGAGAGCAGTGGAGGAGTCTGCTCAGAGGACTGAGGGGAGAGCAGTGGAGGAGTCTGCTCAGAGGACTGAGGGGAGAGCAGCGGAGGAGTCTGCTCAGAGGACTGAGGGGAGAGCAGTGGAGGAGTCTGCTCAGAGGACTGAGGGGAGAGCAGCGGAGGAGTCTGCTCAGAGGACTGAGGGGAGAGCAGTGGAGGAGTCTGCTCAGAGGACTGAGGGGAGAGCAGTGGAGGAGTCTGCTCAGAGGACTGAGGGGAGAGCAGTGGAGGAGTCTGCTCAGAGGACTGAGGGGAGAGCAGTGGAGGAGTCTGCTCAGAGGACTGAGGGGAGAGCAGCGGAGGAGTCTGCTCAGAGGACTGAGGGGAGAGCAGCGGAGGAGTCTGCTCAGAGGACTGAGGGGAGAGCAGTGGAGGAGTCTGCTCAGAGGACTGAGGGGAGAGCAGCGGAGGAGTCTGCTCAGAGGACTGAGGGGAGAGCAGTGGAGGAGTCTGCTCAGAGGACTGAGGGGGAGAGCAGTGGAGGAGTCTGCTCAGAGGACTGAGGGGAGAGCAGCGGAGGAGTCTGCTCAGAGGACTGAGGGGGAGAGCAGTGGAGGAGTCTGCTCAGAGGACTGAGGGGAGAGCAGTGGAGGAGTCTGCTCAGAGGACTGAGGGGAGAGCAGTGGAGGAGTCTGCTCAGAGGACTGAGGGGAGAGCAGTGGAGGAGTCTGCTCAGAGGACTGAGGGGGAGAGCAGTGGAGGAGTCTGCTCAGAGGACTGAGGGGGAGAGCAGTGGAGGAGTCTGCTCAGAGGACTGAGGGGAGAGCAGTGGAGGAGTCTGCTCAGAGGACTGAGGGGAGAGCAGTGGAGGAGTCTGCTCAGAGGACTGAGGGGAGAGCAGTGGAGGAGTCTGCTCAGAGGACTGAGGGGAGAGCAGTGGAGTGGGAACAAACACTTGCCTGAATTGAACTAAAACAGCATTCAAAAAGAGAAAATACAGTACATGTTCAGCTTGTGTCCCTTTAATCAGAGCAGATCTCGGCTCCGCTTTATGAATATTGCTTTCCTGCATTTCTACATTTGTTTGAAGAGCTGTGGTCCATCCATATTTCAGAGGCCCTCCCCCCGGACCATGAATTACCAATGTGGCCCGTGGCGCTCTGACGCTCGGAAAAGCAAAGGCGTCTGACGGAAGTGGCTCCGCTTTTATGCAGAAAGTCCATAAAGATGAGACGCCAGCGACCTCTGGGATCTGAGCGATAAAGAGGAAATGTACTGAGTCTATAGACCCAGGACTGAGGCTGTAGACCCAGGACTGAGGCTGTAGACCCAGGACTGAGGCTGTAGACCCAGGACTGAGACTGTAGACCCAGGACTGAGGCTGTAGACCCAGGACTGAGGCTGTAGACCCAGGACTGAGGCTGTAGACCCAGGACTGAGGCTGTAGACCCAGGACTGAGACTGTAGACCCAGGACTGAGGCTGTAGACTGTTGTCAAAAATGATTTGACTGACGTGTTCCGAATTTGGTACAGAAATAAGGCCAAGATTTCAAGAGTTAAAATAGAACATTTATTTCTCTTTACAATTAAATGTTGATACAGAACTCTCGGAGCTACTCCCTAAACCTCTATCCCTGTGCTCCAACTCCCCACAATGTGTCCTCCCAACAGTTTTATCAGAATGTCCGATGACGTCACATGGTCTGAGGCTGGTCCCAGTCTGGCCCAGTCCAGTTTTGTGTCTCAGGCCCTGTCCCGATAAGAGAGACACGCTGTTCCTGAAAATGATACTTTAATCACAGAAGCCTTGTCCTTGGTGCTTGTCTGAATTCCACTAAATCCAGGCTTAATATTGCACAAAGACATGTTTGCAAACACCTACTGGAAATCATTAGTATACAGCATTATAATTCTACAACAAGACCCAGGACTAATGTGAGAGGACTTCAGGACAGAGACCTGAGACCAGGACTAATGTGAGAGGACTTCAGGACAGAGACCTGAGACCAGGACTAATGTGAGAGGACTTCAGGACAGAGACCTGAGACCAGGACTAATGTGAGAGGACTTCAGGACAGAGACCTGAGACCAGGACTAATGTGAGAGGACTTCAGGACAGAGACCTGAGACCAGGACTAATGTGAGAGGACTTCAGGACAGAGACCTGAGACCAGGACTAATGTGAGAGGACTTCAGGACAGAGACCTGAGACCAGGACTAATGTGAGAGGACTTCAGGACAGAGACCTGAGACCAGGTTTACTATAATAACATTCAAACTAGAGATTGTTCCAGAATTGTGAATTCTGCACATTAATGTTTAAAGATGAGTCTATTCTGTAATAACCACAGAGCAGCTGTGAAACAAGGTTAACACTTATACTCCCTGAGTGTGACATCACTCCCTAAGTGTGACATCACTCCCTGAGTGTGACATCACTCCCTGAGTGTGACATCACTCCCTGAGTGTGACATCACTCCCTGAGTCCCCGCCTCTGCAGCTGTTCCCTTTGATTCCCTACAGATCCATAGTTTTAACAGGCTCCACTTTGCCAAACGCTCTGAACAATGAGGGCCATGATCACAAAAGCCTTTTCTCACTGTTTTTATGAGTCCCATTAGAAAAAGGCTTTTAAGAAACTGGAGTCCGGCCGTAAACAACCATCAACACTCCAGAGAGACTACCTCAGTATCAATCCACTCAGACTGAGGCTGTAGACCCAGGACTGAGGCTGTAGACCCAGGACTGAGGCTGTAGACCCAGGACTGAGGCTGTAGACCCAGGACTGAGGCTGTAGACCCAGGACTGAGACTGTAGACCCAGGACTGAGGCTGTAGACCCAGGACTGAGGCTGTAGACCCAGGACTGAGGCTGTAGACCCAGGACTGAGGCTGTAGACCCAGGACTGACGCTGTAGACCCAGGACTGAGGCTGTAGACCCAGGACTGAGGCTGTAGACCCAGGACTGAGACTGTAGACCCAGGACTGAGGCTGTAGACCCAGGACTGAGGCTGTAGACCCAGGACTGAGGCTGTAGACCCAGGACTGAGGCTGTAGACCCAGGACTGAGACTGTAGACCCAGGACTGAGGCTGTAGACCCAGGACTGAGGCTGTAGACCCAGGACTGAGGCTGTAGACCCAGGACTGAGACTGTAGACCCAGGACTGACGCTGTAGACCCAGGACTGAGGCTGTAGACCCAGGACTGAGGCTGTAGACCCAGGACTGAGACTGTAGACCCAGGACTGAGGCTGTAGACCCAGGACTGAGACTGTAGACCAGGACTGAGGCTTTAGACCCAGGACTGAGGCTGTAGACCCAGGACTGAGACTGTAGACCCAGGACTGAGGCTGTAGACCCAGGACTGAGGCTGTAGACCCAGGACTGAGGCTGTAGACCCAGGACTGAGGCTGTAGACCAGGACTGACGCTGTAGACCCAGGACTGAGGCTGTAGACCCAGGACTGAGGCTGTAGACCCAGGACTGAGACTGTAGACCCAGGACTGAGGCTGTAGACCCAGGACTGAGGCTGTAGACCCAGGACTGAGACTCTAGACCCAGGACTGACGCTGTAGACCCAGGACTGAGGCTGTAGACCCAGGACTGAGGCTGTAGACCCAGGACTGAGGCTGTAGACCCAGGACTGAGGCTGTAGACCCAGGACTGAGGCTGTAGACCCAGGACTGAGGCTGTAGACCCAGGACTGAGGCTGTAGACCCAGGACTGAGACTGTAGACCCAGGACTGAGACTGTAGACCCAGGACTGAGACTGTAGACCCAGGACTGAGACTGTAGACCCAGGACTGAGACTGTAGACCCAGGACTGAGGCTGTAGACCCAGGACTGAGGCTGTAGACCCAGGACTGAGGCTGTAGACCCAGGACTGAGACTGTAGACCCAGGACTGAGACTGTAGACCCAGGACTGAGACTGTAGACCCAGGACTGAGGCTGTAGACCCAGGACTGAGACTCTAGACCCAGGACTGACGCTGTAGACCCAGGACTGAGGCTGTAGACCCAGGACTGAGGCTGTAGACCCAGGACTGAGGCTGTAGACCCAGGACTGAGACTGTAGACCCAGGACTGAGACTGTAGACCCAGGACTGAGACTGTAGACCCAGGACTGAGACTGTAGACCCAGGACTGAGACTGTAGACCCAGGACTGAGGCTGTAGACCCAGGACTGAGACTGTAGACCCAGGACTGAGGCTGTAGACCCAGGACTGAGACTGTAGACCCAGGACTGAGGCTTTAGACCCAGGACTGAGGCTGTAGACCCAGGACTGAGACTGTAGACCCAGGACTGAGGCTGTAGACCCAGGACTGAGGCTGTAGACCCAGGACTGAGGCTGTAGACCCAGGACTGAGACTGTAGACCCAGGACTGACGCTGTAGACCCAGGACTGAGGCTGTAGACCCAGGACTGAGGCTGTAGACCCAGGACTGAGACTGTAGACCCAGGACTGAGGCTGTAGACCCAGGACTGAGGCTGTAGACCCAGGACTGAGACTCTAGACCCAGGACTGACGCTGTAGACCCAGGACTGAGGCTGTAGACCCAGGACTGAGGCTGTAGACCCAGGACTGAGGCTGTAGACCCAGGACTGAGGCTGTAGACCCAGGACTGAGGCTGTAGACCCAGGACTGAGGCTGTAGACCCAGGACTGAGACTCTAGACCCAGGACTGACGCTGTAGACCCAGGACTGAGGCTGTAGACCCAGGACTGAGGCTGTAGACCCAGGACTGAGGCTGTAGACCCAGGACTGAGACTGTAGACCCAGGACTGAGACTGTAGACCCAGGACTGAGACTGTAGACCCAGGACTGAGACTGTAGACCCAGGACTGAGGCTGTAGACCCAGGACTGAGACTGTAGACCCAGGACTGAGGCTGTAGACCCAGGACTGAGACTGTAGACCCAGGACTGAGGCTGTAGACCCAGGACTGAGACTGTAGACCCAGGACTGAGGCTGTAGACCCAGGACTGAGGCTGTAGACCCAGGACTGAGGCTGTAGACCCAGGACTGAGGCTGTAGACCCAGGACTGAGGCTGTAGACCCAGGACTGAGGCTGTAGACCCAGGACTGAGGCTGTAGACCCAGGACTGAGGCTGTAGACCCAGGACTGAGGCTGTAGACCCAGGACTGAGGCTGTAGACCCAGGAGTGAGGCTGTAGACCCAGGACTGAGGCTGTAGACCCAGGACTGAGGCTGTAGACCCAGGACTGAGGCTGTAGACCCAGGACTGAGACTGTGGACCCAGGACTGAGGCTGTAGACCCAGGACTGAGACTGTAGACCCAGGACTGTAGACGACATCTATTCAAACGTTCAGATCAACACTGATTATCGACCCGCGTCAGTAACGAGCCACAGACAGAGTCATCGCTGTGAGACAAAGATATATTTGTTCAATAAACTGCTTCTTTATCCAGGCCCCGCCTCCTCGATGCCCCGCCCCCGTAGTGTCCCGCCCCCTGAGTGTCCCGCCCCCTCAGTGTCCCGCCCCCTCAGTTTCCCGCCCCCTGAGTGCCCCGCCCCCTCAGTTTCCCGCCCCCTGAGTGTCCCGCCCCCTGAGTGTCCCGCCCCCTCAGTGTCCCGCCCCCTGAGTGTCCCGCCCCCTCAGTGCCCCGCCCCCTGAGTGTCCCGCCCCCTCAGTGCCCCGCCCCCTGAGTGCCCCGCCCCCTCAGTGCCCCGCCCCCTGAGTGCCCCGCCCCCTCAGTGCCCCGCCCCCTGAGTGTCCCGCCCCCTCAGTGCCCCGCCCCCTGAGTGCCCCGCCCCCTCAGTGCCCCGCCCCCTGAGTGTCCCGCCCCCTCAGTGCCCCGCCCCCTCAGTGCCCCGCCCCCTGAGTGCCCCGCCCCCTCAGTTTCCCGCCCCCTGAGTGTCCCGCCCCCTCAGTGTCCCGCCCCCTCAGTGTCCCGCCCCCTCAGTGCCCCGCCCCCTCAGTTTCCCGCCCCCTGAGTGTCCCGCCCCCTCAGTGTCCCGCCCCCTCAGTGTCCCGCCCCCTCAGTGCCCCGCCCCCTCAGTTTCCCGCCCCCTGAGTGTCCCGCCCCCTCAGTGTCCCGCCCCCTCAGTGCCCCGCCCCCTCAGTTTCCCGCCCTCTCTGGCTCCTGTGGGACCTGTGTTCATTACCCCCCTCGGCCCTCACACCAAATAGGTTTTAGTCGACCCTCATCCTGAATCTCGCCTTCCAATTAAGAACAAACGGAAAGATCCCTCTGGGACCCCCCCCCGCCTCGCCTGCTTTGACACACAGTAAAGGCACATGTTTATAGAACACTTGGACCGTTCTCAGTTATTGCTTTAAATTAAATCTGAGACATTTCACTTTTACACATTTCTGCGTCGTTTAGGCCCAAGAGGAATATCTGGACTTTGGAAGGAACAAGTCTGAGGCCTGTGCTCGCTCTGTCTCTCTCTCTCTCTGTCTGTCTGTCTGTCTCTCTCTCTCTCTCTCTGTCTCTCACAAACAAATCCCCCCCCCTGCACCTGTCTCTTAATCCCTGGCTTTGTGCCCATGAGCCTCACATGTGTGAGTGAAGCAACACTAAGAACAGACACAACCTTCACATTCAGCTTTGTGCCATATTTTTTCTAATGGATTCCTTTGAAGCGGCTTCTTTCTTCCACTTGATAAATGCTGCCACTTCTGTGTGAGGTCGGACTCATACAAAATACATTTAATTATCCTCAGATGTGATCATTGAAATGCTTTGGGCTGCGGCTCACTGACCTTCACAGCCAGAGTCCTCCCACTTAATAACCTCAAAATGATGATTAATCTGAGCCAAAAGCAGCAAATGCAAAGAGGCAGCTGGGGCCGGGGGCCCCTGGGAGACTGCAGGGACCGGAGGCCCCTGGGAGACTGCAGGGACCGGGGGCCCCTGGGAGACTTCAGGGGCCGCGGGCCAATGGGAGGCCAGCTCTTTAAAGTGCAGAACAGTTCTTTTAAAGCTGTTTTTATTCTCCTCTGGCTCCAAGGACAAGACTCAGGAATCTCCAGTTCAGACTGACTTTGAAACACTAATTTATACAAGTGTAGGGTAATAATACTACTGATTATGTTATAAGTTATAAATGAAGAATAGTGCGGCTAGTCTCCTAATCAGAGGCTGGCCGTCCTATTCAAGTGGGGGATCTGCTTTTTATTTTTGGGCACCAGCAGAGTTTGAAAAGTCTGCACAGATCCAACTAACTTTGCCTCGAGTCAGTCTTATAATCTAATAGGTAGTGGATGCGTATATCAGCCAGAGATATCCAAGATCTAACAACACGACGCTTAAATGATTGAGTTAAAGTTAACGTGAATTTATTGACTACAAAAATTAAAGATGGAAAATATAACGAAGGGGATTTCTGGTCACATTAAACAGAAGTTGTATACATCTCATTTGAAACACACATCCAACAGGAGCAGTCTTACTTTGAGCCGTTCAAGGGAGATGTTGATGAAAAGAGGAGGATGGAGAATGGAGATGAAAGGATGAGAATGAAGAATAGGATGGAGGCGATGTCCTCGTCCACGTGGTCTTTGTTCGAACAGGGAGCAGGAGGAAGCCGGCAGATCGGATCCAGGCGTGGGTTCCACACACAACACGGTCTAGAATAGCGGTGGGGTGTTCCAGGGAGCCCGAAAGTGGCTGGCGATAGAAGGCCCTCGTCTCCGACAGCGAGAGTGGTTGCTGTCCTCGTGGATGTACAGGCCCGAGATGGTGGCGGGCGTAGGCCGTGTAGGGGACACGTACCGACAGGAGAGTTGCAATAGTGATTTAGGGAGAGCCAAGAGGCAGTCTGTGAGTCCGCGCTTTGGTTTTGTTGTGGTCAAAGTGGGCGCGTCCGTGACGTCATCTTTGGGCGCCCCTTTGAGCCGGCATGTTCACACAGGCGAAACACAACACATATAGACATTCTATCGTTCATAATTATATACCGATACACAGTGCATTCACATCACAGACAACGCCACATACGAGTAGTGTCCGTAACGGTTATCAACATAATGGCATCGGGGAATGTCCGTTTCGAGTGTCCGCCTCGGGTGTGATAGTGTCCGGTATCCGCTGGGGGGCGCCATAACGCCGTGGGTGAGTCGTTGATTGTCCAGGGACAGGAAGGTCCCGGGAGTGAGAGCAGAGTTGTGATCTTTGATCTCTACAGGCAGGCAGAGACAGAGATGTTTATTCCCGTGGTGACTCTATTGCTCTGTTTGACGCCTGTAATCCCCATGATCAATGGCAGTCCTCCGGTCGACCTCGCTGTTCCTTTGAAGCAGCAGTGGGATGTCTCCCTCCTTTTGGTCGAATGTTTACACAGTCCAGGGCCTGGCTCTGTTGTCCGGCCCTGTCCCTTATTTAACCTTACACAAGCACTAAAAACACTAACCCTATCCCTATCCTGTCTGTGACTGTTACCTGCTTTTATTTTGACACTTTAGTTCTAAAGAGTTCTACTTCCTGTCTGCCCCTCCCTCCCTGAGGATGGATCCAGCCCTCTGTGTGGCTCCGTGTGGCTCCTTGTGGCTCTATATGTGGCTCCGTGTGGCTCTACATGTGGCTCCGTGTGGCTCTATATGTGGCTCCGTGTGGCTCTACATGTGGCTCCGTGTGGCTCTACATGTGGCTCCGTGTGGCTCTGTGTGGCTCCATGTGGCTCTGTGTGGCTCCGTGTGGCTCTACACGTGGCTCTGTGTGGCTCTACATGTGGCTCTGTGTGGCTCCGTGTGGCTCCGTGTGGCTCTGTGTGGCTCCGTGTGGCTCCGTGTGGCTCTACATGTGGCTCTGTGTGGCTCTACATGTGGCTCTGTGTGGCTCCGTGTGGCTCTGTGTGGCTCCGTGTGGCTCCTTGTGGCTCCGTGTGGCTCCTTGTGGCTCTACATGTGGCTCCGTGTGGCTCCGTGTGGCTCTACATGTGGCTCTGTGTGGCTCTACATGTGGCTCTGTGTGGCTCTGTGTGGCTCCGTGTGGCTCCGTGTGGCTCTGTGTGGCTCCGTGTGGCTCCTTGTGGCTCCTTGTGGCTCTACATGTGGCTCCGTGTGGCTCTGTGTGGCTCTACATGTGGCTCCGTGTGGCTCTGTGTGGCTCTGTGTGGCTCCGTGTGGCTCCGTGTGGCTCTGTGTGGCTCCGTGTGCACATGGCTCATACAGAGACTGTTGGACACAGACTAAACATCACTCTGATCCAAAGGAACAAACGAGGGACAAAAAGCTTCTGACGATAACTCAATTCTCAGCGATTCGTTGCCATTTGAACCTCCGGATGTGGGGTCAGAGCGGCGGGATATTGACGAGCTTTAGAGGGGGGGGGGCGTCCTCCACGGACCCCCCTGGACCCGTTAGCGAGCGCTGTGATTGATTCAGGCCTTCATAATTAGCCGGCATAATTGAATTAAAGTGTAATTTAACGATACAGTGGGCAGAGACACGGCCGGCTCTGTCAGAGATAGATCAGGAGGGGGCTGGCAGGCGGCGGGGGGGGGGGCAGGCGGGGTATGAGGGGGGGTGAGGGGGGGTGAGGGGGGTGATGGATTCTACCAGCGACGGCGAGACAAGAACAGGCTGCGAGGTTAGCTCAGGAGGCGGACGTTCAAACACAAGAACAGAAACAGAAACATGGTTCTCTGAGATTGATTACATCGTTAGAATCTGAATCATTTGATACTTAGGGTTCATATATACTTATACTTATATATACTTATACATATATATACTTATATACTTATACATATATATACTTATACATATATATACTTATATACTTATACATATATATACTTATACATATATATACTTATATACTTATACTTATACACTTATACTTATATACTTATACATATATATATACTTATATACTTATACATATATATATACTTATATACTTATACATATATGTACTTATATACTTATATACGTATACATATATATACTTATATACTTATACTTATATATATATACTTATCCTTATACAGATATACTTATACTTTGTGACGGGGTGAGCCCGTCCCTGAGCACGCTGTCCCACGGAGCGCATGTGAAGATGCGTGCGCCCGGTGCCATGGTGGCTGCGCGCAACGGCCAAGCCCATTCATTGACTACTGCTAGGGACTGTGTTTGTGACATGTAGCGTGCGTGAACGCGTCTTCAGGTCACACTTGGAAGCGTTGCATGGTGTGTTAAACATGTGTCATTCACTCGCCTGTGCTGGCGTGGTCGTGGCGTCTCCATGGTGCGGTTTGGCAAACCCGGACATAAGGAGCCCGTGGCTTAAATGCACCTGTCTGTGGGTCATGTGACCACAGCTCATTTGCATGGACATTTGGACTCTTTGCAGTGTGTAGCTCATAATGTATTTTATGGTAAATGTGTCAATGTGGAACTGTATTATGAAATCATGAACATAAGGAAATACTCATGTAGTGTAGATATGATGTTTTATTCGATGATTGATTTGTAATGTGGGAGGGGCCAGCAGGGTACAAAAGGTGTGCTTGTCTGCCCCATGGCAGCTGTGACTCATTACAGAGAAGGTAATGTGGACTGCAGGAGCTTGAGTGTAAAGCTATGGAAAAAGAGACTTAGTGTTGAAGTCGTGCATATTTATTGTAAATATCCTTTTTGCCGATAGTCTTTTCACTGTGCTCTGTAAATATGGTTTTTGTAATTTCCCACTGTTTTTCTACTGAGAGTTTTTAATTAAAAACTTCTGAAAACGCCCTTTCCGACCCAGCCATGTGTTCTGTTTTAAACGAACCTTCACATACTTATATATATATACTTATCCTTATACAAATATACTTATACTTATATACTTATATATATACTTATCCTTATGCATAGATACTTATACATATATACTTATACTTATATACTTATACATATATATATACTTATACTTATATACTTATACTTATATACTTATATTTTATATACTTATGCTTATATACTTATACATATATACTTATATACTTATACTTATATACTTATCCTTATACATATATACTTATACTTATATACTTATACATATATACTTATCCTTATACATATATACTTATACTTATATACTTATACATATATACTTATCCTTATACATATATACTTATACTTATATACTTATATATACTTATCCTTATACATATATACTTATACTTATATACTTATACTTATATACATATATACTTATACATATATACTTATCCTTATACATATATACTTATCCTTATACATATATACTTATCCTTATACATATAAACTTTATCCTTATACATATATACTTATACTTATATATATACTTATATTTATACATATATACTTATCCTTATACATATATACTTATCCTTATATCCATATATACTTATCCTTATACATATATACTTATCCTTAACTTATCCTTATACATATATACTTATACTTATATATACTTATACTTAGACATATATACTTATCCTTATACTTATACTTATATATATACTTACACTATACTTATCCTTATACATATATACTTATCCTTATATATATACTTATATACTTATCCTTATACATATAACTTATCCTTATACATATATACTGCCCCCCCCAGCAGTATACTCACTTCCTCAACAACATCCTCCTCAGGCGCCGCAAAGATGGGAAAGAACCAACTTCATTCTTTAACAGCAGCTGTGAACCTGAACCTAGAGCTCCGCGTGGTCTCGTTTGGACCAAGGAGTAGAATCCTCCTCCGTTAGCGAAGCACACGTAGCTAGTTAGCTACCAGCCGCCATTGTTGTTTACGTTTATTCTACTGCACATGTCCAAATGTACGTGCGGGGAGCAGCGGGAGGTGCGGGTCAGAGCAGAACACCTTTTCAGGCGGGTGTGAAAGAGCGCCCCCTGCTGAGCATCTGATCTGTCCCACTCTGAGGCTGGAGCTGAACACTTATGTTTTCACCTGGAACAGTCTCCATGGAAACGGGAGGCGGCAACCGACATCAACTGTAGTTTTACTGCTGCTCCGTCTAAACCAGACCGAGACTGAGACGAGCCCGAGACGAGCCCGAGACGACGAGACCCGAGACGAGCCCGAGACGAGACTGAGACGAGCCCGAGACGAGACTGAGACGTGACTGAGACGAGACTGAGACGAGACTGGGACGAGACTGAGACGAGCCCGAGACGAGCCCGAGACGAGCCCGAGACGAGCCCGAGACGAGACTGAGACGTGACTGAGACGTGACTGAGACGTGACTGAGACGTGACTGAGACGAGCCTGAGACGAGACTGGGACGAGACTGAGACGAGCCCGAGACGAGACTGAGACGAGACTGGGACGAGACTGGGACAAGACTGGGACAAGACTGGGACGAGACTGAGACGAGCCTGAGACGAGACTGGGACGTGACTGAGACGAGACTGAGACGTGACTGAGACGTGCCTAAGACGAGCCTGAGACGAGCCTGAGACGAGCCTGAGACGAGCCTGGGACGAGACTGCGACGAGCCCGAGACGAGACCGAGACGAGACCGGGACGAGACCGGGACGAGACTGAGACGTGACTGAGACGTGACTGAGACGAGCCCGAGACGAGCCTGAGACGAGCCTGAGACGAGCCTGGGACGAGACTGCGACGAGCCCGAGACGAGACCGAGACGAGACCGGGACGAGACTGGGACGAGACTGAGACGTGACTGAGACGAGCCCGAGACGAGCCCGAGACGAGCCCGAGACGAGCCCGAGACGAGACTGGGACGAGACTGGGACGAGACTGGGACGAGACTGAGACGTGACTGAGACGAGCCCGAGACGAGCCCGAGACGAGCCCGAGACGAGACTGGGACGAGACTGAGACGAGCCCGATACAAGCACCGTCTCCTCGCCGTCTCCTCGCCGCCCCCTCGCCGCCTCCTCGCCGCCTCCTCGCCGCCTCCTCGCCGCCTCCTCGCCGTCTCCTTGCCGCCTCCTCGCCGTCTCCTTGCCGCCTCCTCGCCGTCTCCTCGCCGCCTCCTCGCCGCCTCCTCGCCGTCTCCTCGCCGCCTCCTCGCCGTCTCCTCGCCGCCTCCTCGCCGCCTCCTCGCCGTCTCCTCGTCGCCCCCTCGCCGTCTCCTCGCCGCCTCCTCGCCGTCTCCTCGCCGCCTCCTCGCCGTCTCCTCGCCGCCTCCTCGCCGCCCCCCTCGCCGCCTCCTCGCCGCCTCCTCGCCGCCTCCTCGCCGCCTCCTCGCCGTCTCCTCGCCGCCTCCTCGCCGTCTCCTCGCCGCCTCCTCGCCGCCCCCTCGCCGTCTCCCTCGCCGCCTCCTCGCCGCCTCCTCGCCGCCTCCTCGCCGCATCCTCGCCGTCTCCTCGCCGTCTCCTCGCCGCCTCCTCGCCGCATCCTCGCCGTCTCCTCGCCGCCTCCTCGCCGTCTCCTCGCCGCCTCCTCGCCGCCTCCTCGCCGTCTCCTCGCCGCATCCTCGCCGCCTCCTCGCCGCCTCCTCGCCGTCTCCTCGCCGCCTCCTCGCCTCATCCTCGCCGCCTCCTCGCCGCCTCCTCGCCGTCTCCTCGCCGTCTCCTCGCCGTCTCCTCGCCGCCTCCTCGCCGCCTCCTCGCCGTCTCCTCGCCGCCTCCTCGCCGTCTCCTCGCCGCCTCCTCGCCGCCTCCTAGCCGTCTCCTCGCCGCCTCCTCGCCGTCTCCTCGCCGCCTCCTCGCCGCCTCCTCGCCGTCTCCTCGCCGCCTCCTCGCCGTCTCCTCGCCGCCTCCTTGCCGTCTCCTCGCCGCATCCTCGCCGCCTCCTCGCCGTCTCCTCGCCGTCTCCTCGCCACCTCCTCGCCGCCTCCTCGCCGCCTCCTCGCCGTCTCCTCGCCGTCTCCTCGCCGCCTCCTTGCCGCCTCCTCGCCGCCTCCTCGCCGTCTCCTCGCCGCCTCCTCGCCGTCTCCTCGCCGTCTCTTCGCCGCCTCCTCGCCGTCTCTTCGCCGCCTCCTCGCCGTCTCCTCGCCGCCTCCTCGCCGCCTCCTCGCCGCCTCCTCGCCGCCTCCTCGCCGCCTCCTCGCCGTCTCCTCGCCGCCTCCTCGCCGTCTCCTCGCCGTCTCTTCGCCGCCTCCTCGCCGTCTCCTCGCCGCCTCCTCGCCGTCTCCTCGCCGTCTCCTCGCCGCCTGCGGCCTCAGACACACTGATCTGTGGCACAGGGATATCCTTTGGGATTAGTGCGAGGGGAGCGAGGCGAGAGTGGAGGTAAAGGTTGTTGCCTTCTACAATGCCTTGCTGAGGCGGCGTTGCAGAATCCGCAGGGGTATTTGCGGTGCTTTGGTTGGATTCTTCTTAAGCCGCGGCGAGTGATGGCAGACTGCGAATTAGCTCATGCTCTGCCTTCATGATGCGAACAAAGTGAGGAAGACGAGGCTGACTCAACTGCGGCTGCTGTGACTGGCAGCTTGTTTGAAGAAGTTTTAGCATCTGTCAAACTGAACTCTGGAATAACTCTGCAGATGGAATCCTCTGTTTAGTCGAGTTTAACATTCCAGCTCGTCTCCCATCCTCAAAGGCTTTGGTTCTTTTACTAAGACACAAGTGTAACCTCGTCCTTTCGAGCCGCAATCAACTTTTTACCACCAATGGCCTGTTCTCGTTGGGGCGACAGTAGCTCAGTTGGTAGAGCATTGGCCTTCTGGCCTGAAGGTTGTGGGTTCAATTCCCACCTCCACACCTTCTCCACCGACTCCCACTGATGACTGCTGTCGTTGTGTCCTTGGGCAAGACACTTAACCCCACTTTGCCCAAAGCCCCCACTGAAAGATCAAGGCTATGCTCACAGTCAGAGAGCAGCCGTCCTCCTGTGGACTCACCACCTGCAGAGGGTCAGTGAGGGGCTGGTGCTATGAGACTTGGGTGGCATCTCTGACTGCCACCCCCCTGACCCAGAAATGGATTAAAGGGAAGAAAATGGATGGATGGATGGATGGCCTGTTCTCGACTAAGGCCCCGGGGCCCATTGTGGCCGGCTGTGTCATGTTCTGTGGCCAGTGTTTATACTTTTCTCTTGTTCATTTACACTTTTTAAAACACACATTTACAAAGTGCTGCAGACAACAATAACACTTTAAAATCTACAGGTCCAACAGTTTGTGGTTCTCGAGGGAGCACAGTAGAATCCTGGTTAAACTCAAACCCGACAGTCTTAACTTGATGTGTCCTGTTTGTGCGTTGGTCTCCAGGACTCACGGATTACAAGTCAATCGTCTGGAGCCCGGAGGCAAAGCCGAGCAGGAGCGTCTGTTCCAGGAAGGAGACACCATCGTCAAGATCAACCAGGCCGATATCCGCAACCTGCGCTTCGAACAGTCAGTCTGCTCCCAATACTATAATGTTATTCACTTACTGATGTCAGCCAATCATAGACTGTATACAGATGCTAATGCTAACACAGACTGTATACAGATGCTAATGCTAACACAGACTGTATACAGATGGACAGAGCTAACACAGACTGTAAACAGATGCTAATGCTAACAACGATGCCACTTTACAGAAATTACCATAAAGGTTTGTAGCAGCAGCCATACCATGTGTCACTCGGCTGTAGATATTGCACAGCTGTAGAGATTGCACAGCTGTAGATATTGCACAGCTGTAGAGATTGCACAGCTGTAGAGATTGCACAGCTGTAGAGATTGCACAGCTGTAGAGATTGCACAGCTGTAGAGATTGCACAGCTGTAGATATTGCACAGCTGTGGATATTGCACAGCTGTAGAGATTGCACAGCTGTAGATATTGCACAGCTGTAGAGATTGCACAGCTGTAGAGATTGCACAGCTGTAGATATTGCACAGCTGTAGATATTGCACAGCTGTAGATATTGCACCTCTCAAAGCGAGGGTCTAATCTCCTGCCGTTGTTTTGGGGGTAAATATTTTCAGGCCTAATCTGTGTGAGTGTAATGACACGAAGGAGTCATTTATTATTCAATCAGACTCACGCAGAGACTGATTACTCAAGTGTGTGTGTGTGTGTGTGTGTGTGTGTGTGTGTGTGTGTGTGTGTGTGTGTGTGTGTGTGTGTAGACAGCAGTGTCTGTGTGTGTGTGTGTGTGTGTGTGTGTGTGTAGACAGCAGTGTCTGTGTGTGTGTGTGTGTGTGTTGTGTAGACAGCAGTGTGTGTGTGTGTGTGTGTGTGTAGACAGCAGTGTGTGTGTGTGTGTGTGTGTGTGTGTGTAGACAGCAGTGTGTGTGTGTGTGTGTGTGTGTAGACAGCAGTGTGTGTGTGTGTGTGTGTGTGTGTGTGTGTGTAAACAGCAGTGTGTGATCTCACATTTACATAAATAAAACATATGAGAGGATGGTCCTGGGATGAAGAGCGACACAGCAGCTCCTGGATAGAAACAATACTGTCTCAGAGAGAGACCAGAGACCAGAGAGAGACCAGAGACCAGAGAGAGACCAGAGACCAGAGACCAGAGAGAGACCAGAGACCAGAGAGAGACCAGAGACCAGAGAGAGACCAGAGACCAGAGAGAGACCAGAGACCAGAGACCAGAGAGAGACCAGAGACCAGAGAGAGACCAGAGACCAGAGAGAGACCAGAGACCAGAGACCAGAGAGAGACCAGAGACCAGAGAGAGACCAGAGACCAGAGAGAGACCAGAGACCAGAGAGAGACCAGAGACCAGAGACCAGAGAGAGACCAGAGACCAGAGAGAGACCAGAGACCAGAGACCAGAGAGAGACCAGAGACCAGAGAGAGACCAGAGACCAGAGAGAGACCAGAGACCAGAGACCAGAGAGAGACCAGAGACCAGAGACCAGAGAGAGACCAGAGACCAGAGAGAGACCAGAGACCAGAGACCAGAGAGAGACCAGAGACCAGAGAGAGACCAGAGACCAGAGACCACAGAGAGACCAGAGACCAGAGACCATTATATGCTAATATTACCTAATTATATGCTAATACCAGAGAGAGACCAGAGACCAGAGAGAGACCAGAGACCAGAGACCAGAGAGAGACCAGAGACCAGAGAGAGACCAGAGACCAGAGACCACAGAGAGACCAGAGACCAGAGAGAGACCAGAGACCAGAGAGAGACCAGAGACCAGAGAGAGACCAGAGAGAGACCAGAGACCAGAGACCAGAGAGAGACCAGAGACCAGAGAGAGACCAGAGAGAGACCAGAGACC
>OZ035843.1:28690985-28737611 GCA_964034765.1 Knipowitschia caucasica
GTGAATACGTTTTTCCGCGTCACTTTTAGGAAGAATATTCCTAATTTTAGCGATGTTCCGTAAGTGGAAGTACGCCGTTTTAGTTGCTTGGCTTATATAAGCCTTGAAGGAGAGTTCTTGGTCAAAAATGACTCCAAGATTCCTCACAGTGTTACTGGGTATAATACTGACATTATCAGAGTAATTATCTGGTTAGTGAGGGAGTCACGCAGGCGCTTCGGACCGAGTAGGATCACTTCTGTCTTCTCCGGGTTGAGAAGTAGGAAGTTAAGAGTCATCCACATTTTAAGGTCCTTTATGCAGGCACTGAGCTTTTCTAGCTGATCTGTCTGATTAGGCTTCATCGACAGATAAAGCTGTGTGTCATCTGCATAGCAGTGGAAATTAATTCCATGCTTTTTAATAATGTTTCCTAATGGCAGCATGTAGAGAGTAAAAAGAATCGGTCCGAGTACCGAACCCTGCGGCACACCAAATTCTACTCCAGAATAAGGCGACGAGTTCTGATTTACGTTGACGAAGTGATACCGATCTGATAAATAGGATTTAAACCAGCCAAGGGCTGTTCCTCTAAGACCTATATCACATTCTAGCCTCTGCAGTAGAATGCTGTGGTCTATTGTGTCAAATGCAGCACTAAGGTCCAGTAGGACCAGCACTGACACTTGTCCATTATCAGCAGCTAGTAGTAAGTCATTTGTGACTTTGACTAGTGCCGTTTCAGTGCTATGATGAGCTCTGAATCCTGATTGAAAGACTTCAAACATATTATTTTCCTGCAGGTGGCAGCGGAGCTGCTCAGCTATACGTTTTTCCAGGATTTTAGATATAAAAGTGAGGTTTGAGATCGGTCTGTAGTTTGTAAGTATTTCTGGGTCCAGGTTTGTTTTCTTCAGAAGGGGTTTGATTACCGCGGTTTTAAAAGCTTGTGGGACATAGCCACATTGTATGGATGCGTTTATTATATTTACGATAGGCTCAATTATCAAAGGAAGTATATCTTTGAAGAGCCATGTCGGGACTGCGTCTAACATGCAAGTTGAGGCTTTTGAGGATGTGACCACAGAGATCTCCTCTGCTTGGCTCACAGCCATGAATTTATTAAGGCCCACTGAAGAGTCTAAGTGGGAAGTCACGTATGCCGCTTCAGCCTGTCCACCACTAACAGCAGGAGCAACCTCCTCCAGCTTGTCACGGATGGATGTAATTTTATTATTAAAGAAGTGGAGAAAGTCGACACTGCTCAGTGAGCTTGGAATTTTAGGCTCGATTGTGCTATGGCAGTTTGTGAGTTTAGCGACGGTGCTAAACAAAAATCTACTGTTATTTTTATTGGCTTCTATTAAAGTTGAATAGTATTGAGTTCGAGCCCTGCGAAGGGCCTTCTTATAGTTTCGGAGACCTGCTTTCCACTCCCTGTGGACAGGCTCCGAGTGGGAGTGGCGATATAGCCTCTCCAATTTTCTGACGTCCTGTTTTAAAGTGTTGTCCACCGTTTGGTCAATGACTGAGGGACTGCAGCTGCTGTGAACAGGTTCACCTGCAGCAGTATTCAACATAGGCTGTATTAGTTCTTTGAACCTTGTGATAGATTTTTCATTTAAGGTTCTTTTCATTATGACAGGAAAGTCCTCCAAATCGAGATCAAACGTGATCAACGAGCTTTGACGCTGGATGTCAACATTGGAGACATCACAGCCGTAGGTCAGGACAAGGTCCAAGGTGTGGTTATGAATGTGAGTAGGTTCCTCAACATTCTGAGTAAAACCAACACCATCTAGTACAGGGGTGCTCACACTTTTTCAGCATGCGAGCTACTTATAAAAGGATCAAGTCAAAATGATCTACCTACTACAAAAATGCAAATCATATATTTATTTCAAAAAATATTCTTTATACCTACAATATATGTTTATGTACATGCAAAACAGCATGAGCCAATATAGCACAACACAACACAATTACCTATGTACATTTTTTGTCATTACCCGAGTTTACTCTTATGACTGAATTGAATCGGCCAGGGATGCATAGTCCATAAAATTGGTGGTAACTCGCTGACAAGTTTGTCGTGGTTTAGCTTTCCTGCACTGAGCGCGGTTGTTTGCGCATGTGCAGTCACCTAAGTGTCAGTAAAACATTACTGAGTAAAACACAGATGTCATTTGACTGTGGTGCCATGTCCATGTGCCATGCCTGTTTTTTTTAATCCAAATATTTCCCCTCCTCAGTTTATAAAATAATTTGCATCCACACATCTGCGTTATCAATCACATTCCAAACATGTGCGTGTCTTACGTCCTGTCCTGCGTTGGGGAAAAACACAGAAGTGGGCGGAGCTTTGATGCAGACGCCGGTAACGGCACTTTTACAGTCATAGAAGACACTCAGAGTAAAGACGTATGTTTACAAGCACTGACCCCGTCCTCAGTCCTGGTTTAGTCCTGGTTTAGTCCTGGTTTAGTCCTGGTTTAGTCCTGGTTTAGTCCTGGTTTGGTTGTTTTCGAGCGTGAGTCCCCGCGATCACTTTGCTGCTCTCTGATGTGGAGGATGTTCGCTGCTGCGAGCATCTCACAGCGAACAGTTTTTAAGGTAGTATGATCCATGCTTCAGTGATCAGAGGAATTTAGGGGGGTACTGTGGCGTGCGAGAACGCAAAACTCCGATTATCTCTGTCTACACACAAATGCATTAACGGAGTTTTCAAAAATCTCCACTTTGCCCGGAGTTTTTTGTATATATTAGTTTAGAATGTGTATTTTTTTATTTATTTAATGCGATCTACCAATACTACCTTTGCGATCGACTGGTAGATCGCGATCGACGTATTGAGCACCCCTGATCTAGTAGATCAGCTACAAATGTATTCATCTCACAATGGACCAACGTTACCTTTGGCTTCAACACAATCTCAAAGCGAGCAGGCGACTAGTCCTGGTCTAGTCCTGGTTCAGTCCTGGTCTAGTCCTGGTTCAGTCCTGGTCTCAGTGAGACCAGGCGACTGGAGACAAACAGTTAAAAAGTGACTTCTCTAAATGTTTTTCTGTGGAAGTCAGTCGCTCATTAACCCCATGACCTCCGTGTGTTGCAGTTCCCTCCCCGCTCCACTGGGGGGCAGCACCCCAGAGTCCGCTCGCAGGTTCTCCACGTTACCCCCCAGTCTGGTGTCCAGGACGGCATCAGCCGTGTCCCCCACACTGCAGCGCCGCATCAGCACCTCAGCCGCCACCTCCTCCTACATGAAGACCAGAGGACGCAGGTTCACTGTCCAGCTCATGAAAGGTCAGTCTCTGGACCCTGGACCCTGGACTCTGGGGTCTGGACTATGGACTATGGACTATGGACTATGCACTGTCCAGCTCATGATAGGTCAGTCTCTGGACCCTGGACTCTGGGGTCTGGACTGTGGACCCTGGACTCTGGGGTCTGGACTCTGGACTATGGACCGTCCAGCTCATGAATGGTCAGTCTCTCAGAGGATGGTCCTGGATGTGGCTAAAAACGACTGCAGGTTAGTTTAAAGTAGTACTAGAATTTAATGTGCTGCTATCCAGAATATATAACTACAATATGTGTTTATAATATTTCGGGTGTTCATTTTGATATGTTCAGATGAATTATGTTAAAAAAACGGCTTTGTTCAGATGACAGAGAAACCTCCTACAGATTCAGCCCAGACTGCTGCTGCTGCTGTGAGAGGTCATTCTCCTACGTCATCGCCGCCATTTTGGCGCCCCCTAGCGTTTGTGAAAAGGTACCACTTCAAAGCCGGTTTTTTAACATAATTCATCTGAACATATAAAAATGAACACCCGAAATATTATAAACACATATTTATATATTATATTATAGTTATATATTCTGGATAGCAGCATATTACATTCTAGAACTACTTTAATGATAGGCCACAGACTGCTGTGGTTTAGGGTGAGACAGTTTAGGGTGAGACAGTTTAGTGACTGCTGTAGTTTAGGGTGAGACAGTTTAGGGTGAGACAGTTTAGTGACTGCTGTAGTTTAGGGCGAGACAGTTTAGTGACTGCTGTGGTTTAGGGTGAGACAGTTTAGTGACTGCTGTAGTTTAGGGTGAGACAGTTTAGTGACTGCTGTAGTTTAGGGTGAGACAGTTTAGTGACTGCTGTAGTTTAGGGTGAGACAGTTTAGTGACTGCTCTAGTTTAGGGTGAGACAGTTTAGTGACTGCTGTAGTTTAGGGTGAGACAGTTTAGTGACTGCTGTAGTTTAGGGTGAGACAGTTTAGTGACTGCTGTAGTTTAGGGTGAGACAGTTTAGTGACTGCTCTAGTTTAGGGTGAGACAGTTTAGTGACTGCTGTGGTTTAGGGTGAGACAGTTTAGTGACTGCTCTAGTTTAGGGTGAGACAGTTTAGTGACTGCTGTAGTTTAGGGTGAGACAGTTTAGTGACTGCTGTAGTTTAGGGTGAGACAGTTTAGTGACTGCTGTAGTTTAGGGTGAGACAGTTTAGTGACTGCTGTAGTTTAGGGTGAGACAGTTTAGTGACTGCTGTAGTTTAGGGTGAGACAGTTTAGTGACTGCTCTAGTTTAGGGTGAGACAGTTTAGTGACTGCTGTAGTTTAGGGTGAGACAGTTTAGTGACTGCTGTAGTTTAGGGTGAGACAGTTTAGTGACTGCTGTAGTTTAGGGTGAGACAGTTTAGTGACTGCTGTAGTTTAGGGTGAGACAGTTTAGTGACTGCTGTGGTTTAGGGTGAGACAGTTTAGTGACTGCTGTAGTTTTAGGGTGAGACAGTTTAGTGACTGCTGTGGTTTAGGGTGAGACAGTTTAGTGACTGCTGTGGTTTAGGGTGAGACAGTTTAGTGACTGCTGTGGTTTAGGGTGAGACAGTTTAGTGACTGCTGTGGTTTAGGGTGAGACAGTTTAGTGACTGCTGTAGTTTAGGGCGAGACAGTTTAGTGACTGCTGTAGTTTAGGGTGAGACAGTTTAGTGACTGCTGTGGTTTAGGGTGAGACAGTTTAGTGACTGCTGTAGTTTAGGGTGAGACAGTTTAGTGACTGCTGTAGTTTAGGGTGAGACAGTTTAGTGACTGCTGTGGTTTAGGGTGAGACAGTTTAGTGACTGCTGTGGTTTAGGGTGAGACAGTTTAGTGACTGCTGTGGTTTAGGGTGAGACAGTTTAGTGACTGCTGTAGTTTAGGGCGAGACAGTTTAGTGACTGCTGTAGTTTAGGGTGAGACAGTTTAGTGACTGCTGTGGTTTAGGGTGAGACAGTTTAGTGACTGCTGTAGTTTAGGGTGAGACAGTTTAGTGACTGCTGTGGTTTAGGGTGAGACAGTTTAGTGACTGCTGTAGTTTAGGGCGAGACAGTTTAGTGACTGCTGTAGTTTAGGGTGAGACAGTTTAGTGACTGCTGTGGTTTAGGGTGAGACAGTTTAGTGACTGCTGTAGTTTAGGGCGAGACAGTTTAGGGTGAGACAGTTTAGTGACTGCTGTGGTGTAGGGTGAGACAGTTTAGGGTGAGACAGTTTAGTGACTGCTGTGGTGTAGGGTGAGACAGTTTAGTGACTGCTGTAGTTTAGGGCGAGACAGTTTAGTAACTGCTGTAGTTTAGGGCGAGACAGTTTAGTGACTGCTGTAGTTTAGGGCAAGACAGTTTAGTGACTGCTGTAGTTTAGGGTGAGACAGTTTAGTGACTGCTGTGGTTTAGGGTGAGACAGTTTAGTGACTGCTGTAGTTTAGGGTGAGACAGTTTAGGGTGAGACAGTTTAGTGACTGCTGTGGTTTAGGGTGAGACAGTTTAGTGACTGCTGTAGTTTAGGGCGAGACCGTTTAGGGTGAGACAGTTTAGTGACTGCTGTAGTTTAGGGTGAGACAGTTTAGTGGCTGCTGTAGTTTAGGGTGAGACAGTTTAGTGACTGCTGTGGTTTAGGGTGAGACAGTTTAGTGACTGCTGTGGTTTAGGGTGAGACAGTTTAGTGACTGCTGTGGTTTAGGGTGAGACAGTTTAGGGTGAGACAGTTTAGTGACTGCTGTGGTTTAGGGTGAGACAGTTTAGTGACTGCTGTGGTTTAGGGTGAGACAGTTTAGTGACTGCTGTGGTTTAGGGTGAGACAGTTTAGTGACTGCTGTGGTTTAGGGTGAGACAGTTTAGTGACTGCTGTGGTTTAGGGTGAGACAGTTTAGTGACTGCTGTAGTTTAGGGTGAGACAGTTTAGGGTGAGACAGTTTAGTGACTGCTGTGGTGTAGGGTGAGACAGTTTAGGGTGAGACAGTTTAGTGACTGCTGTGGTGTAGGGTGAGACAGTTTAGTGACTGCTGTAGTTTAGGGTGAGACAGTTTAGTGACTGCTGTAGTTTAGGGTGAGACAGTTTAGTGACTGCTGTGGTTTAGGGTGAGACAGTTTAGTGACTGCTGTAGTTTAGGGCGAGACAGTTTAGTGACTGCTGTAGTTTAGGGTGAGACAGTTTAGTGACTGCTGTGGTTTAGGGTGAGACAGTTTAGTGACTGCTGTAGTTTAGGGCGAGACAGTTTAGGGTGAGACAGTTTAGTGACTGCTGTAGTTTAGGGTGAGACAGTTTAGTGACTGCTGTGGTTTAGGGTGAGACAGTTTAGTGACTGCTGTGGTTTAGGGTGAGACAGTTTAGGGTGAGACAGTTTAGGGTGAGACAGTTTAGTGACTGCTGTGGTTTAGGGTGAGACAGTTTAGGGTGAGACAGTTTAGTGACTGCTGTGGTTTAGGGTGAGACAGTTTAGTGACTGCTGTGGTGTTGGGTGAGACAGTTTAGGGCGAGACACAGACACATGTGTCTGTCCCTCAGTGGTTCAGGATCAGAGCAAACTGATCTATTGTTTTAGAAAATAGATAATAAAGTAAAAGATAATTAAATAATAGATAATGAATTAATAAATAAGATATATATCTAGTGTAGTAATGATCGGAGCAGGTCCAGGAGAAACAGAGACCATGGAGCAGTTACCATGTGGCAGATAGTTCTAAAACCATAAACATCTTAACTGCGTCATTCTTCAGCGTTTGTCTCGAGGCTTTGACAGAATCTGTTTGTCTCGTGTTTGGGAGAAAAGGCCAAGTCTGAGAGAATCCTGATGTTTGTGATTATGTCTGTCCTGGTCATTCATATTCATCTGCAGTGAGAGGTCTACAGCCTCAGTCCTGGGTCTACAGCCTCAGTCCTGGGTCTACAGCCTCAGTCCTGGGTCTACAGCCTCAGTCCTGGGTCTACAGCCTCAGTCCTGGGTCTACAGTCTCAGTCCTGGGTCTACAGTCTCAGTCCTGGGTCTACAGCCTCAGTCCTGGGTCTACAGCCTCAGTCCTGGGTCTACAGCCTCAGTCCTGGGTCTACAGCCTCAGTCCTGGGTATACAGCCTCAGTCCTGGGTCTACAGCCTCAGTCCTGGGTCTACAGCCTCAGTCCTGGGTCTACAGCCTCAGTCCTGGGTCTACGGCCTCAGTCCTGGGTCTACGGCCTCAGTCCTGGGTCTACGGCCTCAGTCCTGGGTCTACAGCCTCAGTCCTGGGTCTACAGCCTCAGTCCTGGGTCTACAGTTTCTACTCGTGTTTGTTCAGAGGGACTGACTGAGTCCCCACGTCTGCTCTGGTCTCTCTCTCTGGTCTCTCTCTCTGGTCTCTCTCTCTGGTTTCTCTCTGGTCTCTGCTCTGGTCTCTCTCTGGTCTTAAGTCTCCCACAGCAGTTGGTCTGTTCACTCCAGGCGCTGCCACAGAGTCCATCATCAGAGACTTCTGCGGTTCAACACTTTGAAGAAAATTAATTCGGAGCTTAGACTTATGTCTGAGTCCTGGTCTAGTCCTCTCACATTAGTCCTGGTCTCAGGTCTCTGTCCTGAAGTCCTCTCACATTAGTCCTGGTCTCAGGTCTCTGTCCTGAAGTCCTCTCACATTAGTCCTGGTCTCAGGTCTCTGTCCTGAAGTCCTCCCACATTAGTCCTGGTCTCAGGTCTCTGTCCTGAAGTCCTCTCACATTAGTCCTGGTCTCAGGTCTCTGTCCTGAAGTCCACTCACATTAGTCCTGGTCTCAGGTCTCTGTCCTGAAGTCCTCTCACATTAGTCCTGGTCTCAGGTCTCTGTCCTGAAGTCCTCTCACATTAGTCCTGGTCTCAGGTCTCTGTCCTGAAGTCCTCTCACATTAGTCCTGGTCTCAGGTCTCTGTCCTGAAGTCCTCTCACATTAGTCCTGGTCTCAGGTCTCTGTCCTGAAGTCCTCTCACAATAGTCCTGGTCTCAGGTCTCTGTCCTGAAGTCATCTCACATTAGTCCTGGTCTCAGGTCTCTGTCCTGAAGTCCTCTCACATTAGTCCTGGTCTCAGGTCTCTGTCCTGAAGTCCTCTCACATTAGTCCTGGTCTCAGGTCTCTGTCCTGAAGTCCTCTCACATTAGTCCTGGTCTCAGGTCTCTGTCCTGAAGTCCTCTCACATTAGTCCTGGTCTCAGGTCTCTGTCCTGAAGTCCTCTCACATTAGTCCTGGTCTCAGGTCTCTGTCCTGAAGTCCTCTCACATTAGTCCTGGTCTCAGGTCTCTGTCCTGAAGTCCTCTCACATTAGTCCTGGTCTCAGGTCTCTGTCCTGAAGTCCTCTCACATTAGTCCTGGTCTCAGGTCTCTGTCCTGAAGTCCTCTCACATTAGTCCTGGTCTCAGGTCTTGTGTTTGTCCTCAGGTCCGGAGGGTCTGGGCTTCAGCATCACTTCCAGAGATGTTCCTCTAGGGGGCAGTGCTCCCATCATCGTAAAGAACATTCTTCCTCGAGGAGCAGCTATTCAAGATGGCCGTCTTAAAGCTGGCGACCGTCTGCTTGAGGTAATTCTACACAGTCCCTGGTAGCAGAGTGGTTAGCCCTCATGCGTCAGGGTGAGAGAGTGAGGACCTCAGTCTGACCTCTCTGTGCAGGGGGTCCTCAGTCCTCTCTGTGCAGGAGGACCTCAGACTGACCTCTCTGTGCAGGTGGGTGGAGTGGACCTGGAGGGGAGGAGCCAGGAGGAGGTGGTGTCTCTGCTGAGGGCCACACCCATGGGGGGCGTGGTTCACCTGTCCGTCACCCGGCCAGAGGACGCCCTGCTGCCCCGAGAAGTGGTCAGTGAATCTGTCAGTGAACCTGTCAGTGATTGTGTGTGTGTCTGTCTATGTCTGTGTCTGTGTGTGTGTCTCTGTGTGTGTGTCTGTGTCTCTGTCTATGTCTATTTCTGTGTGTGTGTCCACAGAGAGATTGTGTGTTACAGAGGCCTGTAATAACTCAGTCAAATGTCACGCTTCAATGAGCAACAAGCAACGAAAACTGTCAGTCAGCAGTGAAGGACTTAGTAATTTCACCTGTGTGTGACGAGACACAGACACACACAGACACACACAGACACACACACACACACAGACACACACTTGTTTACATGACACTCTGAGGAATAAACATAATAAAAATGTCTAAGTGTACACTACTGTTCTAAAGTTTGGGGTCAAGTGTTTTCCATGAAAAGTCACTTATTCACCACCGTACTTTGTGAAATGAATAGAAAACAGAGTCAAGACATTGACAAGGACAGAAATAATGATTTGTATTTGAAATAAGATTTGTTTTACATCCAACTTTGCTTTCGTCAAAGAATGTATATATATGTATATATATGTATATATCTCACAAAAGATGGCGCCTCGTACGGTCGACACGGCTCTTTGCTGCTCTCTTTTTCTTTTGTTTTTACTTTTTAACTGTGCATCTGGTTGTTCCTACACCCGTGAAGAACTTATGAACATCCGACCCACCGTTCCCATGGACCTATTGCCTGTTTTCTTGGCATCTGCGGCTGATTTAGTTTATGTTCTAGCCAAAAAAGTGTGGGCCCGTAAAAGGGGAAAGCGTGGAGGCTGCTCGTGCGTCTGAGGAGGAGAGGAGCCTCTCCCCGGCATTTTTCTCTCCAACGTACGCTCACTGGGCAATAAGATGGACGAACTCAGCCTGCTCATGAGAAGAAACAAGGACTTCATCCTGTGTCCTCTGCTTCACTGAGACCTGGTGTCCTCTGTGTCCTCTGCTTCACTGAGACCTGGTGTCCTCTGTGTCCTCTGCTTCACTGAGACCTGGTGTCCTCTGTGTCCTCTGCTTCACTGAGACCTGGTGTTCTCTGTGTCCTCTGCTTCACTGAGACCTGGTGTTCTCTGTGTCCTCTGCTTCACTGAGACCTGGTGTTCTCTGTGTCCTCTGCTTCACTGAGACCTGGTGTCCTCTGTGTCCTCTGTGTCCTCCATTGTGCGCTCTCAGGGAAGAGCAGAGGCGGTGGGCTGTGTTTCTACGTCAATACAAACTGGTGTAACGATGTGACAGTGATCTCCAAGCACTGCTCTCCTGCTCTGGAATATCTTTTCATTCATTGTAAACCATATTACTCCCCGCGGGAAATTGTTTCATTCATTCTTGCCTCTGTTTACATACCGCCATGCGCGGACGCAGAGCAAGTACTGTGTATGGAACGCTTATACCCGGACTCTCTGATTATTATCCTGGGGGATTTTAATAAGGGAAACTTGAGCCAGGAATTACCCAAATACAGACAGTTTATCAAATGCCCGACCAGAGAGGAGAACACTCTGGATCACTGCTACACCACCGTGCGGGAGCTTTTCGCGCTGTTCCCAAGCCAGCCCTCGGCTTCTCAGATCACTCCATGATACATCTGGTTCCTGCTTACAGACAGAGACTAAAGCTCTCGAAACCTGCAGTGAGGAGCTCCAAAGTGTGGTCTGATGAAGCTGTGGAAGAGCTGCATGCATGGAATCTACAGACTGGGACCTTTTCAGAGCTGCCACAGATAGTTTGGATGAATACACGGACACTGTGACGTCATACATTCACTTCTGTGAGGATAGCATCATTCCAACAAGGACCAGGGTCATCTATAACAACGACAAACCCTGGTTCACTGCTAAACTCCGGCAGCTCAGGAAAGCAAAGGAGTCTGCTTTCAGGGAGGGGGACCGCAGCGGCTACAAAGCAGCTAAATATCAGTTCAGGAAAGAACTGAAAGCAGCCAAGTCCCGGCACAGAGAACGACTACAGGAGCAGTTTGGTAACAACGATACTGCTTCTGTCTGGAGGGGCCTACGGGAGATCACCAACTACAAGCCCAAAGCCCCCCCCCTGTGCTGATGACCACAAGCTAGCTGACAATCTGAACTTATTTTTCAGTCGCTTTGATGCTGCCCCTGACACCTCTCCCTCCCCCACCCCCCACTACTCTAACGACCCACCCATCAGCCCTGCCCCCAGCCTAACAATAGCCGCTAAAGAGATTAAACAACTCTTCTTGAGGCTGCACCTCCGCAAAGCTCCTGGCCCGGACCACGTGTCTCCGGCCACTCTGAGACACTGCCCCAGTGAGCTTACTCCTGTGTTCACGGACATTTTCAACACCTCTCTGCAGTCCTGCCATGTCCCGGCCTGCTTCAAATCCTCCATCATTGTCCCCGTCCCGAAGAAGCCCAGGATCACAGGACTCAATGACTACAGACCTGTAGCACTTACGTCTGTCGTCATGAAGTCATTTGAACGCCTGGTTCTCTCCCATCTCAAGTCCCTCACCTCCCCCCTCCTGGACCCCCTGCAGTTCGCCTACAGAGCCAACAGATCTGTAGACGACGCCATTAACCTGGCCCTCCACCACATCCTACAGCACCTGGACTCCCCGGGGACCTACGCCAGGGTCCTGTTCGTGGACTTCAGCTCTGCCTTCAACACAATCCTGCCATCCCTGCTCCAGGACAAGCTCTCCCAGCTCAACGTGCCCGATTCCACCTGCAGGTGGATCACTGACTTCCTGACGGACAGGAAGCAGCGAGTGCGTCTGGGGAAGAATGTCTCGGACTCTCGGATTATAAATACAGGAGCCCCACAGGGCTGTGTTCTTTCTCCCCTGCTCTTCTCCCTGTACACCAACCACTGCACCTCCAGCCACGACTCCGTGAAGCTGATCAAGTTCGCGGACGACACCACCCTCATTGGACTCATCTCCAACAACGATGAGTCCGCCTACAGGAGGGAGGTGGACCGGCTGGTGTCCTGGTGTCTCCTACAGGAGGAGGTGGACCGGCTGGTGTCCTGGTGTCTCCTACAGGAGGGAGGTGGACCGGCTGGTGTCCTGGTGCAGTGGTAACAACCTGGAGCTGAACGCCCAGAAGACAGTGGAGATGATTGTGGACTTCAGGAAGAGCACTGTCCCCCCGCCCCCACCCTCCGTGATGGACTCCCCCATCACCTCTGTGGAGTCCTTCCGTTTCCTGGGCACCACCATCACCCAGGACCTCAAGTGGGAGCCGACCATCAGCTCCCTCATCAAGAAGGCCCAGCAGAGGATGTACTTCCTGCGGCAGCTCAGGAAAGCCAAGCTGCAGTTCTACACGGCCATCATCGAGTCCATCCTCACCTCCTCCATCACCTCCTCCATCACCTCCTCATCACCTCCTCCATCACCTCCTCCATCACCTCCTCCATCACCTCCTCCATCACCTCCTCATCACCTCCTCCATCACCTCCTCCATCACCTCCTCCATCACCTCCTCCATCACCTCCTCCATCACCTCTCTCATCACCTCCTCCATCACCCTCCATCACCTCCATCACCTCCTCCATCACCTCCTCCATCACCTCCTCCATCACCTCCTCCATCACCTCCTCCATCACCTCCTCCATCACCTCCTCCGTCACCGTGTGGTTCGCTGGAGCCACAGTCAGGGACAAACAGAGACTACAGCGCATTGTGCGCTCTGCAGAGGAAGTGATCGGCCGCAGCCTTCCATCGCTGCAGGACCTGTACGTCGCCCGAGCTCGAGGCCGGGCTGGTCGTATCACAGCCGACCCCTCTCACCTGCACATGGACTATTCCAACCACTCCCCTCTCACCTGCACATGGACTATTCCAACCACTCCCCTCTCACCTGCACATGGACTATTCCAACCACTCCCCTCTCACCTGCACATGGACTATTCCAACCACTCCCCTCTCACCTGCACATGGACTATTCCAACCACTCCCCTCTCACCTGCACATGGACTATTCCAACCACTCCCCTCTCACCTGCACATGGACTATTCCAACCACTCCCCTCTCACCCTGCACATGGACTATTCCAACCACTCCCCTCTCACCTGCACATGGACTATTCCAACTACTCCCCTCAGGCAGGAGGCTGCGGTCCATCAGGACTAGAATACACCCACGCAGCTGAATACACCCACGGCAACACCAGTGACCTCCATGCTACAAGGTAACCTCCATGCTACAAGGTAACATCTTAGCATGCTGTGCGTCCAAAACTACACAACTCAGCTCGCTGCAGACCATTATTACCTCCAAACAACGAAACACTAAACTTTTTCAAACAGTTAATCATGCGTCAGTACTATGGAATCCCAACACAAAACCTAAAGGAATATTTGGCGGACATATAAACATACGCAGTGTGATTTCAAAAACTGAACAGTTGGAACATCTACTTTTGGATTCAAATCTTGATTACCTGTGCCTTACAGAGACTTGGTTAACATCCACCACTCCTTTATCCGTGTTTACAATTCCTGGATACAATGTTTACAGACGGGACAGAGGAAAGGGGAAAGGAGGCGGAGTCTTAATCTATGTGAAGGACTGCATCAATAGTCATCAAATTAACATTCCAGTGCAAACTTTGGAGTGCGTCGGTGTTACTATAACCCTTTCAGCACAAATGTCATTTATTTTACTTGCTGTATATCGACCACCAAATGCGACAAATGAATTTTATTCTGGCTTAGCTGAAATACTTAAAAAATATGAAAGAAAAGAAACTCTGTTAATGGGTGATCTGAATATAAACTGGCTTGATAAAATGAGAAAGAAAAAACTTAAGGACATCACAAACTCGGTACAAATGACTCAAATGATAAACAAGCCAACTAGACTAACAAAAAACTCCCAAACCTTGATTGACCTAATATTTACAACTAAACCAGATAGGATTACCAAAACATACAACTTAATAACAGGTTTGTCAGATCACAACCTCACTCTAGTTGCTAGAAAAATGAATAAATCCAGGTATAGGGACAAACAGCAAACAAATAATCAAAATAAAATACTCCATATTCCTAAGAGAAATCAGATTGCACTGATGAATGATTTAAATGAAATAGATTGGGAATGCAAAGTTGACAGTAAAGGCTGTGAATATACATGCAGTAATATTACTCTAACCTTACAGGAGACTGTTGCCAAATATACACAATTAAAGAGAAACAAAACTAATAAAAAGAAACTGCCATGGTTTGGTAGCCCCCTTTGGGATCTAATGAAGCAGAGAGACCTGGCACTTAAAACCTTTCTTAAATCAAAATTGACCACTGATCATTATATATATAAAAGTTTAAGGAACAAGGTTACCATGCAGCTTAGAAAAGCCAAGGCAAACTTTTATTTAAATCTGATTAAAGATGCAAAAGGCAATAGTAAACTCCTTTGGAAAAGTATGGATAAATTACTTGGAAAAGAAAAAACTAATTGTGACCATATACAACTTAAAATAAATGGAATTACTCAAAATTGTGTATATAACTGTAATTGTGATGAGTCATTTCTTAAATTATCGAATGTAGATGAAGGCACAGTTTTAAAAGAAACATCACACTTAAATAATAGTAAATCTAAAGATATTTTCGTCATTGATACTGTGTTTTTAAAAGAGCACAAACAAATTTTAACTCCAGTGCTAACTAAAGTCATAAATCAGTCTATAAATGAGAGTATCTTCCCTACAGATTTGAAAACAGCTATAGTAAAGCCCATACACAAGTCAGGAGACAAGCTCCAGGTCTCTAACTATCGACCTATAAGCATCCTTCCTACTATCTCCAAGGTCTTCGAAAAAGTTGTTGCGGCGCAGCTTGTGGAACATCTTGATAACAATGCTGCATTACATCCTCTCCAGTTTGGTTTCAGAAAACAATACTCAACGGAGACTGCATGCTGCTATTTAATAGAGGAAATAAAATCCAGTCTAGATAGTGGAGGAGTCGTAGGGGCAGTCTTTCTTGACTTGCGTAAAGCCTTCGATACAGTAAACCATGAACTGCTGATAGATAAATTAACACATTTCTCCATTAGCACAAGTACAATTAACTGGATTCAATCTTATCTCAGTGCAAGGCAGCAGTGTGTATCAGTAAATAATGTATCATCTCCCGTACGAGCATGCACTATAGGTGTGCCGCAGGGCTCTATATTAGGGCCCTTGCTATTTTCTCTTTATATTAATGATTTTCCATCTGTATGTAATAATGCTAAAATGATCATGTATGCTGATGACACTGTTGTGTATACTCATGGTAAAACTGTTAAGGAAGTTGCCCAAAAGTTAACTGAGGAAATGAAAAACATTTCCATTTGGTTGAAAAACTCTCATTTAACTTTGAATGTTGACAAAACGGTTTCTATGTTCTTCACAAACCGCCGTAAGTTCTCACTATGTGAAACTGGACAAAAAATCATAATTGAAGGTCAGGAAATTTTAAATGTAGACCCATTTAAATATTTAGGAGTAATTCTTGACCCAAATTTAAATTTCAAAAAACATATTAAAAAACTAACCAATACGTTGAAATTTAATATAGCAAATTTTAGATATATTAGGAACTCTCTGACTATAGATGCTTCTAATTTATATCTAAATGCGATGATAGTTCCGCACTTCCGTTATTGCATGACGAGTTGGTCGCAGGCATGTAAAACAGCATTAAGGCCCCTGGAATCATTGTACAAAAGTTCTCTTAAGGTTCATGACAAGAAATCTCGGCTCTATCACCACTGTCATATTCTTAAAAAGCATAGTATATTCCATCCATCCATCCATTTTCTTCCGCTTTATCCGTTGCCGGGTCGCGGGGGCAGCAGTCTAAGCAGAGACGCCCAGACTTCCCTATCCACACACACCTCCTCCAGCTCGTCCGGGGGGACCCCAAGGCGTTCCCAGGCCAGCTGAGAGACATAGTCTCTCCAGCGTGTCCTGGGTCTTCCCCGGGGCCTCCTCCCGGTGGGACGTGCCCGGAACACCTCCCCAGGAAGGCGTCCAGGAGGCATCCTGAACAGATGCCCGAGCCACCTCAACTGGTTCCTCTCGACGTGGAGAAGCAGCGGCTCTACTCCGAGCTCCTCCCGTGTGACTGAGCTCCTCACCCTATCTCTAAGGGAGCGCCCAGCCACTCTGCGGAGGAAGCTCATTTCGACCGCTTGTATCCGCGATCTCGTTCTTTCGGTCATTACCCACAGCTCATGACCATAGGTGAGGGAGGGAACGAAGATTGACCGGTAAATCGAGAGCTTCGCCTTTCGGCTCAGCTCCCTCTTTACTACAACGGTCCGATACAGAGACCGCATCACTGCGCACGCTGCACCGGTCCGCCTGTCAATCTCACGCTCTATCCTTCCCTCACTCGTGAACAAGACCCCGAGATACTTGAACTCCTCCACTTGAGGAAGGACCTCTCCACCCACCTGAAGAGGGCAAGGCACCTTTTTCCGGTCGAGCACCATGGCCTCGGATTTGGAGGTGCTGATTCTCATCCCAGCCGCTTCACACTCGGCTGCAAACCGTCCCAGTGCATGCTGCAGGTCCTGGTTCGTTGGAGCCAGCAGGACGACATCATCCGCAAAAAGTAGAGATGAAATCCTGTGGTTCCCGAACCGGACCCCCTCCGGCCCCTGGCTGCGCCTAGAAATTCTGTCCATAAATACAGTGAACAGAACCGGTGACAAAGGGCAGCCTTGGCGGAGGCCAACATGCACCGGGAACAGGTCTGACTTAGTGCCGGCAATGCGAACACAGCTCTGACTCCGGTCATACAGGGACCGGACGGCCCTCAGCAGAGGACCCCGGACCCCGTACTCCCGGAGGACCCCCCAAAGGACACCCCGGGCCTGGTGGCCGGGCCTTAGCCCACGGGGCCCGGCCGGGCTCAGCCCGAAGGGACGACGTGGGCAGTCCCTCCTGTGGGCCCACCACCTGCAGAGGGGTCCGTGGTGGCGTGGTGCAGCGAGGACTGGGTAGCAGTCGAAGGCGGAGACCTCGACGACCCAGTCCACACACCCAACATCTGGCTCTTGGGACGTGGAACGTCACCTCACTGGGGGGGAAGGAGCCCGAGCTTGTGGGGGAGGTTGAGCGATACCGACTAGAGATAGTCGGCCTCACCTCCACACACAGCTTGGGCTCTGGAACCCAACTTCTTGAGAGGGGTTGGACGCTCCACTTTTCTGGAGTTTCCCGCGGGGAGAGGCGGCGAGCGGGGGTGGCCATTCTCATTGCCCCCCATCTCAGCTCCACGTGTTGGAGTTCTCCCCGGTGAATGAGAGGGTCGCGTCCCTCCGCCTCCGGGTGGGGGACAAGTCTCTGACTGTTGTGACGGCCTACGGGCCCTACGGTAGTGCAGAGTACCCGGCCTTCTTGGAGTCCTTGGGAGGGGTACTGGATAGTGCACCGCCCGGGGACTCCGTTATTCTCCTGGGGGACTTCAACGCCCATGTGGGAAATGCCAGTGACACTTGGAGAGGGGTGATCGGGAAGAACGGCCCCCCTGATCTGAACCCGAGCGGTGTTCAGTTGTTGGACTTCTGTGCCAGTCACGGCCTGTCCATCACGAACACCATGTTCGAGCACAAGGGTGTCCATCAGTGCACGTGGCACCAGGACACCCTAGGCCGGAGGTCGATGATCGACTTTGTTGTCGTATCATCTGACCTTCGACCGCGCGTCTCGGACACTCGGGTGAAGAGAGGGGCGGAGCTGTCAACCGATCATCACCTGGTCGTGAGTTGGATCCGCTGGCAGGGGAAGAAGCCGGTCAGACCTGGCAGACCCAAGCGTGTAGTGAGGGTTTGCTGGGAACGTCTTGCTGAGCCCCCTGTCAGACGGACTTTCAACTCACACCTCCGGGAGAGCTTCTCCCAGGTCCCGGCGGAGGAGGGGGACATCGAGTCCGAGTGGACCATGTTCTCTTCCTCTATCGCCAATGCTGCGGCTCGTAGCTGTGGTCGCAAGGTCTCTGGTGCTGGTCCCGGCGGCAATCCCCGAACCCGGTGGTGGACACCGGCAGTAAGAGATGCCGTCAGGCTGAAGAAGGAGTCCTATCGAGCAATGATGGTTCGTGGGACTCCTGAGGCAGCTGTCCAGTACCGGCAGGCCAAACGTGCCGCGGCCCGGGCTGTTGCAGAGGCAAAAACCCGGGACTGGGAGGAGTTCGGAGAGTCCATGGAGCATGACTATCGGTCGGCCTCGAAGAGGTTCTGGCAAACCGTCCGGCGCCTCAGGAGGGGAAAGCAGTTCTTTGCCAACACCGTGTATGGTGCGGGTGGAGGGCTGCTGACCTCGACTGGGGATATTGTCGGGCGGTGGAAGGAATACTTCGAGGTTCTCCTCAATCCCCCCGCCACGTCCTCCGTCCAGGAGGCAGAGGCTGAGGATGTTGGGGCGGACACTTCTATCTCCCTGGCCGAGGTCACCAAGGTGGTTGGCAGCCTCCATGGTGGCAAGGCGCCGGGAGTGGATGAGATCCGTCCTGACTATCTAAAGTCTCTGGATGTTGTAGGACTGTCTTGGCTGACACGTCTCTGCAACTTCGCGTGGCGATCGGGGGCGGTGCCAATGGAGTGGCAGACCGGGGTGGTGGTCCCTCTCTACAAGAAGGGGGACCGGAGGGTGTGTTCCAATTATCGTGGGATCACACTCCTCAGCCTCCCCGGTAAGGTCTACTCCAAGGTACTGGAGAGGAGGCTACGTCCGATGGTCGAATCTCGGATTCAGGAGGAGCAGTGTGGTTTTCGTCCCGGTCGCGGAACACTGGACCCGCTCTATACTCTCCATCGGATACTCGAGGGTTCATGGGAGTTCGCCCAACCTGTCCACATGTGCTTTGTGGATTTGGAGAAGGCGTTCGACCGTGTTCCCCGGGGTGTCCTTTGGGGGGTCCTCCGGGAGTACGGGAGTACATAGTATATTAAGTTTTGAAAATATAATCATATATTCAAATCTCTGTCTGTTGTTCAAGATAATTAATGGTACTGCAGCTCCTCCATTAAAAAAGTTTATTTCACTGAGCTCAGAAATTTCATCTCGGGCCACTCGGTCGACTGTTCGGGGCGTAGGATTCCTCAGTGTAAAACAGCGTTCGGCAGCTCAGCCTTCTCCAGTGTGGCCATCAGACACTGGAATATGTTGCCAACAGAGCTGACCACATGTGTACATTTTAACACTTTTTCACACCAGGCCAAAAAATGGCTTCTTTTAAAACAAACCTGTTCCCATAAAGTACTGTAAATTGGTTTCATTTTAATGCTGTTTAGGGGGAAATGTATTTTTAACATGTGTAATTTTCTAAAACTTTGTATGTTGACATCAGTCTGCCCAGGGACTGCAGGTGGAAATTAGCACAAGTGCTACAACCTGGTACAATGCATCTCTCCTTTCTGAGGTTAATGTATATTGTACACTGTCCCTGTTCAAATAAATAAATAAATGAAAAATGAAATGAATGAACCTCCCGCCACAAGAACAGTTTCTTCCCCTCTGCTGTTGGACTCTTGAACACTTCTTAACCTGTCCCCCCGCCCTTTATAAAGTCACTTTACTGCCCATCATACGTCACTTTACTTCACTGTACTGCTGTCACCTTACATGGTGTGCACCATGTGCACTTGGATATTGTAAATAGTAACTGTAACTCTATTTTAAATTTACATTTATTCTTTAGAAGTGTTTTTTATTCTTATTTTTATTATCTCTTTTTGATGCACTGAGCCAAAGCAATTTCCTAGTCTGTGACTTCCTGTTACTTACGTGGCAATAAAAAATATTCTGATTCTGATTCTGATATATGTATATATATGTATATATATTCAGTAGTGTAGATTCACACCAAAGCCACACAGTGAATAGACAATTCTCTTCATGTTTCCCAGTCCTCTGCACATGTGTTTCATGTGTCCCAGTCCTTTGCACATGTGTTTCATGTGTCTCAGTCCTTTGCACATGTGTTGCATGTGTCTCAGTCCTCTGCACATGTGTTGCATGTGTCTCAGTCATTTGCACATGTGTTTCATGTGTCTCAGTCCTCTGCACATGTGTTTCATGTGTCCCAGTCCTTTGCACATGTGTTTCATGTGTCTCAGTCCTTTGCACATGTGTTGCATGTGTCTCAGTCCTCTGCACATGTGTTGCATGTGTCTCAGTCCTTTGCACATGTGTTTCATGTGTCTCAGTCCTTTGCACATGTGTTTCATGTGTCTCAGTCCTTTGCACATGTGTTGCATGTGTCTCAGTCCTCTGCACATGTGTTGCATGTGTCTCAGTCCTTTGCACATGTGTTGCATGTGTCTCAGTCCTTTGCACATGTGTTTCATGTGTCTCAGTCCTTTGCACATGTGTTTCATGTGTCTCAGTCCTTTGCACATGTGTTTCATGTGTCTCAGTCCTTTGCACATGTGTTTCATGTGTCTCAGTCCTTTGCACATGTGTTGCATGTGTCTCAGTCCTTTGCACATGTGTTGCATGTGTCTCAGTCCTTTGCACATGTGTTTCATGTGTCTCAGTCCTTTGCACATGTGTTTCATGTGTCTCAGTCCTTTGCACATGTGTTTCATGTGTCTCAGTCCTTTGCACATGTGTTTCATGTGTCTCAGTCCTTTGCACATGTGTTTCATGTGTCTCAGTCTTTTGCACATGTGTTGCATGTGTCTCAGTCCTTTGCACATGTGTTGCATGTGTCTCAGTCCTTTGCACATGTGTTTCATGTGTCTCAGTCCTCTGCACATATGTTTCATGTGTCTCAGTCCTTTGCACATGTGTTTCATGTGTCTCAGTCCTTTGCACATGTGTTTCATGTGTCTCAGTCCTTTGCACATGTGTTGCATGTGTCTCAGTCCTCTGCACATGTGTTGCATGTGTCTCAGTCCTCTGCACATGTGTTTCATGTGTCTCAGTCCTTTGCACATGTGTTTCATGTGTCTCAGTCCTTTGCACATGTGTTGCATGTGTCTCAGTCCTTTGCACATGTGTTGCATGTGTCTCAGTCCTTTGCACATGTGTTGCATGTGTCTCAGTCCTTTGCACATGTGTTTCATGTGTCTCAGTCCTTTGCACATGTGTTGCATGTGTCTCAGTCATTTGCACATGTGTTTCATGTGTCTCAGTCCTTTGCACATGTGTTTCATGTTTCCCAGTCCTTTGCACATGTGTTTCATGTTTCTCAGTCCTTTGCACATGTGTTTCATGTGTCTCAGTCCTCTGCACATGTGTTTCATGTGTCCCAGTCCTTTGCACATGTGTTGCATGTTTCCCAGTCCTTTGCACATGTGTGATGATAATCTGGTCCTGGAACAGTCTTTGGTGATGTCACGTCACTCGCAGAGAAACATCTGTGAGTTTCTCTGTGGATTTCAGACTCGTGGATACGGGGCAGATCCCGAGAACAAAGTCGATCCTCATTCTCCGACTTCGGCCAAATACTGTGGTCACATACTTACACCAACAAGTCTCATGAAGCGAACACATACAGCACTGACACTTATTTACAGTCTATGGAGCAGACGCTGGACTCAGAGGCTGCATGACGATAGACGGCTCTGATTCGCTGGTTCCTCTTGGAGGCGGGCCTTTGCCGTCACGGATTGTGCCACGTCACAATTTGAATCAGCTCCTTTCTCGGCCTCTCGAGAATGAAAGAGAAAGATTGTTTCTAACTAAAGCTTCACAGAATCAATGAAAAACTACTCTGGGCAAATAGGTTCCGTTTAAGACAGAGAAAAGTCAAGAAGTGTAATATGGCACCTTTAATAACCTCACACTGTTGAGCCGCGTTCAGACCGGATCATGCTGCGGCGACTTTCAATGTCAACGCTGACGCACGTTCAAGCGTGGAACTGCATTTGCGTCTCAGCGACCAATCAGAGAGCTGCAAAGTGGTCACAGGGACATTAGTGTCTGAGCGAGCAGACTGAACATACTGTAAACAGCCAAAACAGGAGCTACACCAGGACTAAACCAGGACTAAACCAGGCCTAAACCAGGGCTAAACCAGGGCTAAACCAGGACTAAACCAGGACTAAACCAGGGCTAAACCAGGCCTAAACCAGGCCTAAACCAGGACTAAACCAGGACTAAACCAGGGCTAAACCAGGGCTAAACCAGGACTAAACCAGGCCTAAACCAGGACTAAACCAGGGTTGACAATGGGGGACATAGTGCTTAACATGTGAGTTGTCATGCTCCCGTGACTTTATGCAACTGCTTCGAGTGTGTTCACCGATGCCGAAATACTGTTTAATAATACTGCTGTTATATAAAGTCACCTCCGTGAACACATACTGCTGTTATATAAAGTCACCGTGAACACATACTGCTGTTATATAAAGTCTCCGTGAACACATACTGCTGTTATATAAAGTCACCTCCGTGAACACATACTGCTGTTATATAAAGTCACCGTGAACACATACTGCTGTTATATAAAGTCTCCGTGAACACATACTGCTGTTATATAAAGTCACCGTGAACACATACTGCTGTTATATAAAGTCACCTCCGTGAACACATACTGCTGTTATATAAAGTCACCTCCGTGAACACATACTGCTGTTATATAAAGTCACCTCCGTGAACACATACTGCTGTTATATAAAGTCACCGTGAACACATACTGCTGTTATATAAAGTCACCTCCGTGAACACATACTGCTGTTATATAAAGTCACCGTGAACACATACTGCTGTTATATAAAGTCACCTTTGTGAACACATACTGCTGTTATATAAAGTCACCTCCGTGAACACATACTGCTGTTCTATAAAGTCACCTCCGTGAACACATACTGCTGTTATATAAAGTCACCTCCGTGAACACATACTGCTGTTATATAAAGTCACCTCCGTGAACACATACTGCTGTTATATAAAGTCACCGTGAACACATACTGCTGTTATATAAAGTCACCTTTGTGAACACATACTGCTGTTATATAAAGTCACCTCCGTGAACACATACTGCTGTTATATAAAGTCACCTCCGTGAACACATACTGCTGTTATATAAAGTCACCTCCGTGAACACATACTGCTGTTATATAAAGTCACCTCCGTGAACACATACTACTGTTATATAAAGTCACCGTGAACCAGTGGCGGCTGGTGGAATTTTCTACTGGGGGGGCTATGAATATGATGACTAGATATAAATGCACCACAGAATTTGACACAGTCTATTATTTTTGATAGGATGTGCCTATTCTTGTCAACCTCCTCATTGTGCTTTCTGATCCCTACCCTGTAGCTTTCATCTAGCTGGGATGAAATATTTATCTTCCCAAACATAGCTAATTTGAGGGCATTTTGCATGTGGATACCAGTCTGCTCATGCTTCTTTGCCTTTTCTAAAAAGTGCTTCAGATCAGTCATACCTGTCTTGATCCATGCTGGGTCAGATCCTGATGTTTGAAACAAGAGGCATGGAAAGCAAAATAAAGCATTAGCCTCACTACATGCTGCTAGCCAAGATTTGGCGCTGAACCAGGTCCTGGAAAAAGTACGAGTGTACCGTCCCCCCCTGTCGCTGGACTGCTGACTAATGGTAATATTTGGCTGATCAGGTCCAAGCTCTTTAACCTCAACCTTCTCCTGGTATGATCTTCTCTCAAACGGTATTGTTTTGAGTGATCTAACTGAATTATTCTTTTTCTCGTTCTCCATTTTGCGTCTGTTTACGTTCGTCTCAAACTCCCACAGCTTGACCTGTCAATCCCTGTAAACGGACGTCACAGACAGTGACAGTACAGGTCGCGGGCGATCCCGCCCCCTCAGGGCGCACTTCTCCTGCGCCCCCAAATCGTCTTATCTCTTGCATTGAAGAGGAGCTACTGCGCATGTACAACTTTTAACGAGAGTCCATAGACGGCGGAAATACGTCCTCAGTCCGACACAGACAACGCTGATGAGCTTAATCAATCCAACTCAGCATAAACTATAAAGTATTTCTTCCACATCTGAAATAAAACACACATACATTTCGAAATATTTTAATGTTATTTTTTTTTTAACGTTTTATTCAAGGTAACATGGCAAGTTGTGAGTGGTGGGGCGGCGCCCTAGCGCCCTCTATTGGCCGGCCGCCACTGACGTGAACACATACTGCTGTTATATAAAGTCACCGTGAACACATACTGCTGTTATATAAAGTCACCTCCGTGAACACATACTGCTGTTATATAAAGTCACCGTGAACACATACTGCTGTTATATAAAGTCACCGTGAACACATACTGCTGTTATATAAAGTCACCTCCGTGAACACATACTGCTGTTATATAAAGTCACCGTGAACACATACTGCTGTTATATAAAGTCACCGTGAACACATACTGCTGTTATATAAAGTCACCGTGAACACATACTGCTGTTATATAAAGTCACCTCCGTGAACACATACTGCTGTTATATAAAGTCACCGTGAACACATACTGCTGTTATATAAAGTCACCTCCGTGAACACATACTGCTGTTATATAAAGTCACCGTGAACACATACTGCTGTTATATAAAGTCACCTCCGTGAACACATACTGCTGTTATATAAAGTAAAGCTGCTAGCTTAACTCCGTTAGCATCAAAGTCCGCTACTTCCGCCACTTCCAGCGGGCGCCACCGCAGCAGGACTTCTGGTCTGAAAACCCCTGCGTCTGAAAATTAGAGAAGTGCGTCTGGTGCGCGAGGCGTTAGCGTTCCAGCGTTAGCGTTCCAGCGTTGGCGTTCCAGCGTTGGCGTTCCAGCGTCGGCGTTCCAGCGTCGGCGTTCCAGCGTCGGCGTTCCAGCGTCGGCGTTCCAGCGTCGGCGTTCCAGCGTTGGCGTTCCAGCGTCGGCGTTCCAGCGTCGGCGTTCCAGCGTCGGCGTTCCAGCGTCGGCGTTCCAGCGTCGGCGTTCCAGCGTCGGCGTTCCAGCGTCGGCGTTCCAGCGTCGGCGTTCCAGCGTCGGCGTTCCAGCGTCGGCGTTCCAGCGTCGGCGTTCCAGCGTCGGCGTCTGAACGCGCCTTTAGACTTTTTTTGACACAGGATGCGATGGCACAGACTGGCAGCTTCTGTCGGTGTGCCCCAGGGCAGCTGTGGCTACAGTAGTATCAACATCGTGTTTGGAGAGAAAGAATACTGATGTGAAGCGTCTTTGTCCAAAGAAGTGCTGTTTAATTTTGCCTGGCCTGCCAAACGATATGCTTTTTCAAAGACATGTCAGCGAATTCCCGGTGGGCGTGGTTGACAGACTGCATCAACCAATTAGATGCACACAGGATATGACGCAGCAACTAGCGGCACCCAAGCCGTTTCAGTAAACACAAAACAAGGGATGGCGGCATGTCAGCTAGTGCAAATGTAAACGACTGCTGTCGATTTTGTAACAAAAACTTAAAGATACGAGGAGTTATTAGCAACTCAATTCCGTTGTTTGCTTCCGCCTCTAGGTGAAAGGAAGTCCCGCCTCTCGGTGCGTGATTGGACCGATGTGGGTAAAATCGTGAAATGATAGGCTAGGAAGAGGTGTCCAGATGGTTCTTCTTTTGAACAGAAAGGAGGAGTGTCTGGCAGGCCAGGCAATGTTTAATTAACACTGATGCATTATTGTCCTCGTCCAAGCCACGTTTAGTGTTGATGGTTGAGTGTTGATGGTTGAGTGTTGATGGTTGAGTGTTGATGGTTGAGTGTTTAGGGTTGAGTGTATGAGGGTTGAGTGTTGATGGTTGAGTGTTGATGGTTGAATGTTGAGGGTTGAGTGTTGATGGTTGAGTGTTGATGGTTGAGTGTTGATGGTTGAGTGTTGAGGGTTGAGTGTTGAGGGTTGAGTGTTGAGGGTTGAGGGTTGAGTGTTGAGGGTTGAGTGTTGAGGGTTGAGTGTTGATGGTTGAGTGTTGATGGTTCAGTGTTGAGGGTTGAGTGTTGAGGGTTGAGTGTTGATGGTTGAGTTGATGGTTGAGTGTTGATGGTTGAGTGTTGATGGTTGAGTGTTGATGGTTGAGGGTTGAGTGTTGATGGTTGAGTGTACGAGTGTTGAGGGTTGAGTGTTGAGGGTTGAGTGTTGATGGTTGAGTTGATGGTTGAGTGTTGATGGTTGAGTGTTGATGGTTGAGTGTTGATGGTTGAGGGTTGAGTGTTGATGGTTGAGTGTACGAGGGTTGAGTGTTGATGGTTGAGTGTTGAGTGTTGATGGTTGAGTGTTGATGGTTGAGTGTTGATGGTTGAATGTTGATGGTTGAGTGTTGAGGGTTGAGTGTTGAGGGTTGAGTGTTGAGGGTTGAGTGTTGAGGGTTGAGTGTTGATGGTTGAGTGTTGATGGTTGAGTGTTGAGGGTTGAGTGTTGATGGTTGAGTGTTGAGTGTTGATGGTTGAGTGTTGATGGTTGAGTGTTGATGGTTGAGTGTTGATGGTTGAGTGTTGATGGTTGAGTGTTGAGGGTTGAGTGTTGAGGGTTGAGTGTTGATGGTTGAGTGTACGAGGGTTGAGTGTTGATGGTTGAGTGTACGAGGGTTGAGTGTTGAGTGTTGATGGTTGAGTGTTGAGGGTTGAGTGTTGAGGGTTGAGTGTTGATGGTTGAGTGTTGAGGGTTGAGTGTTGAGGGTTGAGTGTTGATGGTTGAGTGTACGAGGGTTGAGTGTTGATGGTTGAGTGTACGAGGGTTGAGTGTTGAGTGTTGATGGTTGAGTGTTGATGGTTGAGTGTTGATGGTTTATGGAGTGCATTAAAGCGGCTCTTTATGGTCATATCACAGTTGTCTCTGATCCATTAGGCCTCGTATCTGCCACAAGCAGCACTAATTACAGGATTAATACAGCCCTGACTGATGTGTGTGTGTGTGTCTGTGTGTGTACGTGAGTGTCTGTGTGTGTCTGAGTGTGTGTGTGTGTGTTTGTGTGTGTGTGTCTGTGTGTGTGTGTGACCAGAGACCAGAGAGAGAGACCAGAGAGACCAGAGAGAGAGACCAGAGAGAGACACAGAGAGAGACACAGAGAGAGACCAGAGAGAGAGACCAGAGAGAGAGACCAGAGAGCGAGACCAGAGAGAGACCAGAGAGAGAGACCAGAGAGCGAGACCAGAGAGAGACCAGAGAGAGTCTAGAGAGAGTCTAGAGAGAGACCAGAGAGAGACCAGAGAGAGTCTAAAGAGAGACCAGAGAGAGACCAGAGAGCGAGATCAGAGAGAGACCAGAGAGAGACCAGAGAGAGACCAGAGAGAGACCAGAGAGAGACCAGAGAGAGACCAGAGATAGACCAGAGAGAGAGACCAGAGAGAGACCAGAGAGAGACCAGAGAGAGACCAGAGAGAGACCAGAGAGAGACCAGAGAGAGACCAGAGAGAGACCAGAGAGCGAGATCAGAGTGAGACCAGAGAGAGAGACCAGACTAGAGAGAGACCAGAGAGAGACCAGAGAGAGACCAGAGAGAGACCAGAGAGAGAGACCAGAGAGAGAGACCAGAGAGAGACCAGAGAGAGACCAGAGAGAGAGACCAGAGAGAGACCAGAGAGAGACCAGAGAGAGAAACCAGAGAGAGACCAGAGAGAGACCAGAGAGAGACCAGAGAGAGACCAGAGAGAGAGACCAGAGAGAGAGACCAGAGAGAGAGACCAGAGAGAGACCAGAGAGAGACCAGAGAGAGAGACCAGAGAGAGACCAGAGAGAGACCAGAGAGAGACCAGAGAGCGAGATCAGAGAGAGACCAGAGAGAGACCAGAGAGAGAGACCAGAGAGAGACCAGAGAGAGAAACCAGAGAGAGACCAGAGAGAGACCAGAGAGAGACCAGAGAGAGACCAGAGAGAGACCAGAGAGAGACCAGAGAGAGACCAGAGAGAGAGACCAGAGAGAGAGACCAGAGAGAGACCAGAGAGAGAGACCAGAGAGAGACCAGAGAGAGACCAGAGAGAGACCAGAGAGACCAGAGAGAGACCAGAGAGAGACCAGAGAGAGACCAGAGAGAGAGACCAGAGAGAGACAAGAGAAAGACCAGAGAGAGGCCAGAGAGAGACCAGAGAGAGACCAGAGAGAGACCAGAGAGAGAGACCAGAGAGAGACCAGAGAGAGACCAGAAAGAGACCAGAAAGAGACCAGAGAGAGACCAGAGAGAGACCAGAGAGAGACCAGAGAGAGACCAGAGAGAGACTAGAGAGAGACTAGAGAGAGACCAGAGAGAGACCAGAGAGAGACCAGAGAGAGACCAGAGAGAGACTAGAGAGAGACTAGAGAGAGACTAGAGAGAGACCAGAGAGAGACCAGAGAGAGACTAGAGAGAGACCAGAGAGAGACCAGAGAGAGACCAGAAAGAGACCAGAGAGAGACCAGAGAGAGACCAGAGAGAGACCAGAGAGAGACCAGAGAGAGACCAGAGAGAGACTAGAGAGAGACTAGAGAGAGACTAGAGAGAGACTAGAGAGAGACTAGAGAGAGACTAGAGAGAGACCAGAGAGAGACCAGAGAGAGAGACCAGAAAGAGACCAGAGAGAGACCAGAGAGAGAAGAGAGAGACCAGAGAGAGACCAGAGAGAGACTAGAGAGAGACTAGAGAGAGACTAGAGAGAGACTAGAGAGAGACCAGAGAGAGACTAGAGAGAGACCAGAGAGAGACTAGAGAGAGACCAGAGAGAGACCAGAGAGAGACTAGAGAGAGACTAGAGAGAGACTAGAGAGAGACTAGAGAGAGACTAGAGAGAGACTAGAGAGAGAGACCAGAAAGAGACCAGAGAGAGACCAGAGAGAGACCAGAGAGAGACCAGAGAGAGACCAGAGAGAGACCAGAGAGAGACTAGAGAGAGACCAGAGAGAGACCAGAGAGAGACTAGAGAGAGACTAGAGAGAGACCAGAGAGAGACCAGAGAGAGACTATCCCAGGAACCTCCTTTTTCCTCTAATTTTCAGCCGAGTGACTTTGGTGTGAACCTTTTATCCATATTTACGTACATTGCACAAGGTTTCCTGGGCCAATTTCTTATATTACGTTTAAAATCTGGCGCCCGGCCCCGGCTCATGAATCAGTCCTCGCTGTAGCGCTCGATGATAAAGTCTTGGTGCCGCCGCGGCGTTGCCAGTTTCTGCACTTTTACAATAATGACCTCAATGATAAAACTCCACAACACGACGACACATGGTGTAAAGTGTGACTCATCTGAGAGAGACCAGAGCGAGACCTGAGAGAGACCAGAGCGAGACCTGAGAGAGACCAGAGAGAGACCAGAGAGAGACCAGAGAGAGACCAGAGAGAGACCAGAGAGAGACCAGAGAGACCAGAGAGAGACCAGAGAGAGACTAGAGAGAGAGACCAGAGAGAGACCAGAGAGAGACCAGAGAGAGACCAGAGAGAGACCAGAGAGAGACCAGAGAGAGACCAGAGAGAGACCAGAGAGAGACCAGAGAGAGACCTGAGAGAGACCAGAGAGAGACCAGAGAGAGACCAGAGAGAGACCAGAGAGAGACCAGAGAGAGGCTAGAGAGAGAGACCAGAGAGAGAGAGACCAGAGAGAGACCAGAGAGAGACCAGAGAGAGACCAGAGAGAGACCAGAGAGAGGCTAGAGAGAGAGACCAGAGCGAGACCTGAGAGAGACCAGAGAGAGACCAGAGAGAGACCAGAGAGAGACCAGAGAGAGACCAGAGAGAGACCAGAGAGAGGCTAGAGAGAGAAACCAGAGAGAGACCAGAGAGAGACCAGAGAGAGACCAGAGAGAGACCAGAGAGAGACCAGAGAGAGACCAGAGAGAGACCAGAGAGAGACCTGAGAGAGAGACCAGAGAGAGACCAGAGAGAGACTAGAGAGAGAGACCAGAGAGAGACCCGAGAGAGAGACCAGAGAGAGACCCAGAGAGAGAGACCAGAGAGAGACCAGAGAGAGACCAGAGAGAGACCAGAGAGAGACCTGAGAGAGAGACCAGAGAGAGACCAGAGAGAGAGACCAGAGAGAGACCAGAGAGAGACCAGAGAGAGAGACCAGAGAGAGAGACCAGAGAGAGACCAGAGAGAGAGACCAGAGAGAGAGACCAGAGAGAGACCAGAGAGAGAGACCAGAGAGAGAGACCAGAGAGAGACCAGAGAGAGAGACCAGAGAGAGAGACCAGAGAGAGACCAGAGAGAGACCAGAGAGAGACCAGAGAGAGACCAGAAAGAGACCAGAGAGAGGCCAGAGAGAGACCAGAGAGAGACCAGAGAGAGACCAGAGAGAGACCAGAGAGAGAGACCAGAGAGAGACCAGAGAGAGACCAGAAAGAGACCAGAGAGAGACCTGAGAGAGAAAGACCAGAGAGAGACCAGAGAGAGACCAGAAAGAGACCAGAGAGAGACCAGAGAGAGACCAGAGAGAGACCAGAGAGAGGCCAGAGAGAGACCAGAGAGATGCCAGAGAGAGACCAGAGAGAGACCAGAGAGAGACCAGAGAGAGAGAGACCAGAGAGAGACCAGAGAGAGACCAGAGAGAGACCAGAGAGAGGCTAGAGAGAGACCAGAGAGAGACCAGAGAGAGACCAGAGAGAGAGAGACCAGGGAGAGGCCAGAGAGAGACCAGAGAGAGACCAGAGAGAGACCAGAGAGAGACCAGAGAGAGAGAGACCAGAGAGAGACCAGAGAGAGACCAGAGAGAGACCAGAGAGAGGCCAGAGAGAGAGACCTGAGAGAGACCAGAGAGAGGCCAGAGAGAGAGACCAGAGAGAGACCAGAGAGAGGCCAGAGAGAGAGACCAGAGAGAGAGACCAGAGAGAGAGACCAGAGAGAGAGACCAGAGAGAGACCAGAGAGAGGCTAGAGAGAGACCAGAAAGAGACCAGAGAGAGGCCAGAGAGAGGCCAGAGAGAGACCAGAGAGAGACCAGAGAGAGACCAGAGAGTACATTAACGCCTTATGACTGTAACGAGTTGCGAGGGCTCTGTTCTGTGGATGATGAAAACCAGAGCTCAGATTTCTCACTGATGCTAAAGAAAAAGATAAATTTGAATTCATATCTGGCACCCTCTCCGCGGCGTCCCTAGTTTTCATCACCTTCTGTTCCCGACGTCTCCAGAGCCTCTTCATTTTTAATCCCGTCTCGTCTCCGGGATCAGAACAGCTCACACCAGGATGTGTTCAAAACCCACGTCAGGAGCAGTGGTTTCATCTTTGTGCTTATTCTGGTCACATCCCAGTCCTCACAGACGCACGACCATACGTGACCGGGACGTTTATGGTCACGTATGGACGTTTATGGTCACGTATGGACGTTTATGGTCACGTATGGATGTTTATGGTCACGTATGGACGTTTATGACGTGCGCTGACATGCTGCAATACCACCCCAGGCCTGTGGGGGTGGACCCAGAAGAAGAATTAGCCAATGCTAACATATAGCATCTTGTAAGAGCTGTGACACATGTGTGTCAATGCCGAGTGTTCTGGACCAGTCTGGTTTAGTCGCTGTGGACTTTAGAAGTCTCTCGTTTAAATGAATGGAGCTCTCGCGGCTGACACATGCACAGATGCGTTTTTTCACAATTTTCTTGTGGGCGGGACCACTCGCGGCCATTTCGGATAGCTCCAGTAGAGCACTATTTTTGGCCCATTAGTTAGAACGGCGGAGATAGGCGTGACTCTGTCTGTTAATATTTATAGTCTATGGTATGGACGTCTATGGTCAGTGGTCAGTGTGAATGGGGCGTGGTCAGTATGAAGGGGCGTGGTCAGTATGAAGGGGCGTGGTCAGTGCCTCCCAAACATGTGATGAAGCAGAACTCGCTTCTCTACATTTTCCCGCTTGTTTCTGCTGCCGTGAACCCAGAGACTCAAACCTGTATGAACCCATGGTCCTGATCCCATGGTCCTGAACCCATGGTCCTGATCCCATGGTCCTGAACCCATGGTCCTGATCCCATGGTCCTGAACCCATGGTCCTGATCCCATGGTCCTGATCCCATGGTCCTGAACCCATGGTCCCGACCCCATGGTCCCAACGCCATGGTCCTGAACCCATGGTCCTGAACCCATGGTCCTGATCCCATGGTCCTGAACCCGTGGTCTTGATCCCATGGTCCTGAACCCGTGGTCCTGATCCCATGGTCTTGATCCCATGGTCCTGATCCCATGGTCCTGATCCCATGGTCCTGATCCCATGGTCCTGAACCCGTGGTCCTGATCCCATGGTCTTGATCCCATGGTCCTGATCCCATGGTCTTGATCCCATGGTCCTGAACCCGTGGTCCTGATCCCATGGTCCTGATCCCATGGTCCTGATCCCATGGTCCTGATCCCATGGTCCTGATCCCATGGTCCTGAACCCATGGTCCTGATCCCATGGTCCTGATCCCATGGTCCTGATCCCATGGTCCTGAACCCGTGGTCCTGATCCCATGGTCCTGATCCCATGGTCCTGATCCCATGGTCCTGATCCCATGGTCCTGATCCCATGGTCCTGATCCCATGGTCCTGATCCCATGGTCCTGATCCCATGGTCCTGATCCCATGGTCCTGATCCCATGGTCCTGATCCCATGGTCCTGATCCCATGGTCTTGATCCCATGGTCCTGAACCCGTGGTCCTGATCCCATGGTCTTGATCCCATGGTCCTGATCCCATGGTCCTGATCCCATGGTCCTGATCCCATGGTCCTGAACCCGTGGTCGATCCCATGGTCTTGATCCCATGGTCCTGATCCCATGGTCTTGATCCCATGGTCCTGAACCCGTGGTCCTGATCCCATGGTCCTGATCCCATGGTCCTGATCCCATGGTCCTGATCCCATGGTCCTGATCCCATGGTCCTGATCCCATGGTCCTGATCCCATGGTCCTGATCCCATGGTCCTGATCCCATGGTCCTGATCCCCATGGTCCTGATCCCATGGTCCTGATCCCATGGTCTTGATCCCATGGTCCTGAACCCGTGGTCCTGATCCCATGGTCTTGATCCCATGGTCCTGATCCCATGGTCCTGATCCCATGGTCCTGATCCCATGGTCCTGATCCCATGGTCCTGAACCCGTGGTCCTGATCCCATGGTCTTGATCCCGTGGTCCTGATCCCATGGTCCTGATCCCATGGTCTTGATCCCATGGTCCTGATCCCATGGTCCTGATCCCATGGTCCTGATCCCATGGTCCTGATCCCATGGTCCTGATCCCATGGTCCTGATCCCATGGTCCTGATCCCATGGTCCTGATCCCATGGTCTTGATCCCATGGTCCTGAACCCGTGGTCCTGATCCCATGGTCTTGATCCCATGGTCCTGATCCCATGGTCCTGATCCCATGGTCCTGATCCCATGGTCCTGATCCCATGGTCCTGAACCCGTGGTCCTGATCCCATGGTCTTGATCCCGTGGTCCTGATCCCATGGTCCTGATCCCATGGTCCTGATCCCATGGTCCTGATCCCATGGTCGTGGCGGGGTTTCTCTCACCAACAGGAGGCCCAAGTGTCACTCCCCCTGCACCTGTTTGTGTTTAGCACTTTGTAGCACTTTGAAGCAGCTGCTGTAATTACGCGGAGCAGCGGTGCATTGTGCTGAGCGCCATAAACACGGTTAAAGGGCCTCGCACGCCGCACGCCGCCAAAGCCAGCGTTTCCACATAATGGGCTCAAGTGTCGCTCTCTCCAACATTGGACCTGTTTCCTGTTCTGAGGTGGACTGGAGGGTTAGCAATGCTTCTATTTCCTTTGTCACCTGTTGTTTATGAACCAAGGCAGACGCACAGAACACGCTCTGCATCATGAACACGCTCTTGATCATGAACACGCTCTGCATCATGAACACGCTCTGCATCATGAACACGCTCTTGATCATGAACACGCTCTGCATCATGAACACGCTCTTGAGCATGAACACGCTCTGCATCATGAACACGCTCTGGATCATGAACACGCTCTGCATCATGAACACACTCTGCATCATGAACACGCTCTGCATCATGAACACGCTCTTGATCATGAACACGCTCTTGATCATGAACACGCTCTGGATCATGAACACGCTCTGGATCATGAACACGCTCTGCATCATGAACACGCTCTGCATCATGAACACGCTCTGCATCATGAACACGCTCTGCATCATGAACACGCTCTGCATCATGAACACACTCTGCATCATGAACACGCTCTGCATCATGAACACGCTCTTGATCATGAACACGCTCTGGATCATGAACACGCTCTGGATCATGAACACGCTCTTGATCATGAACACGCTCTTGATCATGAACACGCTCTGGATCATGAACACGCTCTGCATCATGAACACGCTCTGCATCATGAACACGCTCTGCAACATGAACACGCTCTGCATCATGAACACGCTCTGCATCATGAACACGCTCTGCATCATGAACACGCTCTGCATCATGAACACGCTCTGCATCATGAACACGCTCTGCATCATGAACACGCTCTGCATCATGAACACGCTCTGCATCATGAACACGCTCTTGATCATGAACACGCTCTGGATCATGAACACGCTCTGGATCATGAACACGCTCTGCACAAAGTTGGAGGTATCCATCCATTTTCTTCCGCTTCATCCGTTGCCGGGTCGCGGGGGCAGCAGTCTAAGCAGAGACGCCCAGACTTCCCTATCCACACACACCTCCTCCAGCTCGTCCGACCCCAAGGCGTTCCCAGGCCAGCTGAGAGACATAGTCCCTCCAGCGTGTCCTAGGTCTTGGAGGTAAGATCCCATTATTTAATGACTCATTAAACATATCTAAAAGCGGTTTTAACAAATGAGTTTGAAAGACCTTGTAACCGTCCGGCCCCGGGGCTTTGCCAGAGTTGATATTCTTAATGGCCTGGAGTAGTTCTTGTATAGGGATATCAGCGTTCAGATCTGACTGGACATCTTCAGTTATTTTTTTATATTGGAGACTGTTGAGGAAGTCATCACAATCTGTTGAAGTGGAACATTATTCTGAGGAGTACAACGATCTATAAAATTCCTTAAATGTATCGTTTATGTGTTGTGGGTCATTTGTAATTTCTCCTGACGGTAAAGATATACCATTAATGGCCTTTTCTGATTCTATTTGTTTAATGCTCCATGCCAAGAGCTTACCAGCTTTTTCCCCCTGGTCGTAAACATTTTGCTTGAGCCATAGTTCGGCTGTTAGTTTATTCTGTCCTTAGGACAAGTAATTGTTTTTGTTTTCCAGGATCATTGTTCTCATTTGAGTCAATTTCGAATCATTTAATTTGGTTTTCTAAATTTGTAATGTCCATCCATCCATCCATCCATTTTCTTCCGCTTCATCCGTTGCCGGGTCGCGGGGGCAGCAGTCTAAGCAGAGACGCCCAGACTTCCCTATCCACACACACCTCCTCCAGCTCGTCTGGGGGGACCCCAAGGCGTTCCCAGGCCAGCTGAGAGACATAGTCTCTCCAGCGTGTCCTGGGTCTTCCCCGGGGCCTCCTCCCGGTGGGACATGCCCGGAACACCTCCCCAGGGAGGCGTCCAGGAGGCATCCGGAACAGATGCCCGAGCCACCTCAACTGGTTCCTCTCGACGTGGAGAAGCAGCGGCTCTACTCTGAGCTCCTCCCGTGTGACTGAGCTCCTCACCCTATCTCTAAGGGAGCAGCCACTCTGCGGAGGAAGCTCATTTCGACCGCTTGTATCCGCGATCTCGTTCTTTCAGTCATTACCCACAGCTCATGACCATAGGTGAGGGAGCTCTGACTGCAGACGCTGCTCCCTCATGACCATAGGTGAGGGAGGGAACGAAGATTGACCGGTAAATCGAGAGCTTTGCCTTTCGGCTCAGCTCCCTCTTTACCACAACGGTCTGATACAGCTCTGACTGCAGACGCTGCTCCCTCTTTACCACAACGGTCTGATACAGCTCTGACTGCAGACGCTGCTCCCTCTTTACCACAACGGTCCGATACAGCTCTGACTGCAGACGCTGCTCCCTCTTTACCACAACGGTCCAATACAGCTCTGACTGCAGACGCTGCTCCCTCTTTACCACAACGGTCCGATACAGCTCTGACTGCAGACGCTGCTCCCTCTTTACCACAACGGTCCAATACAGCTCTGACTGCAGACGCTACTCCCTCTTTACCACAACGGTCCAATACAGCTCTGACTGCAGACGCTGCTCCCTCTTTACCACAACGGTCCAATACAGCTCTGACTGCAGACGCTGCTCCCTCTTCACCACAACGGTCCGATACAGCGACCGCATCACTGCGCACGCTGCACTGATCCACCTGTCAATCTCACGCTCCATCCTCCCCTCACTCATGAACAAGACCCCGAGATACTTGAACTCCTCCACTTGAGGAAGGACCTCTCCACCCACCTGCAGAGGGCAAGGCACCTTTTTCCGGTCGAGCACCATGGCCTCAGATTTGGAGGTGCTGATTCTCATCCCAGCCGCTTCACACTCGGCTGCAAACCGTCCCAGTGCATGCTGCAGGTCCTGGTTCGTTGGAGCCAACAGGACAACATCGTCTGCAAACAGCAGAGATGAAATCCTGTGGTCTCCGAACCGGACCCCCTCCGGCCCCTGGCTGCGTCTAGATATTCTGTCCATGAATACAGTGAACAGAACCGGTGACAAAGGGCAGCCCTGTCGGAGGCCAACATGCACCGGGAACAGGTCTGACTTACTGCTGATGCAAACACAGCTCTGGCTCCGGTCATACAGGGATCGGATGGCCCTCAGCAGAGGACCCCGGACCCCGTACTCACGGAGGACCCCCCAAAGGACACCCCGGGGAACACGGTCGAACGCCTTCTCCAAATCCACAAAGCACATGTGGACAGGTTGGGCGAACTCCCATGAACCCTCGAGTATCCGATGGAGAGTATAGAGCTGGTCCAGTGTTCCGCGGCCGGGACGAAAACCACACTGCTCCTCCTGAATCCGAGATTCGACCATCGGCCGTAGCCTCCTCTCCAGTACCTTGGAGTAGACCTTACTGAGGCTGAGGAGTGTGATCCCACGATAATTGGAACACACCCTCCGGTCCCCCTTCTTGTAGAGAGGGACCACCACCCCGGTCCCCTGTTTATTTTTAATAAACAGATTTTATCGAATTACTTTTTAAAGAATGAATTAATACTTTTAAACTAAATTTGTACTATTTTTACTATGTTTTTAACTTGAATTTTATTGTAATTTTAATGTTTTATTACAATAACTACGGTCCAAATACTTTTAGAATTTAACTTAATTACTTTTAGTTTTTACAAATTTTATCACAATATTTTAACATTGTATTTGATCATAACACTAACTTTTTAGATTGAAGATTATTTAAACAAATAAATAAATAACAAATATTTTAGACTGTACTGTTAACTCAACTTACAGAACCAATCAATTAAACTGATTGTGAGACGTTAAAGATAATTTCTTGTAAATATTGATTACAATTAACTGAAAGTTACCCACAATAGATATTAGCCAAATAGAGTTGAGGTGCCTAGACTGAGAAATAAGTGAAATAATATTACCCCTCACTTGGGTGACTCAAAGTGGTTGAATTAGCCAAAATATGTTACATTTATGATAGCAAACGAACTAAGGCCCTGTCCACACGAAGTCAAGCTCAGGCCTAAACGCAAAAATACTTTATCAATCCAGTGTATCGTCCATGCGAGGCCGGCGTTTTGGGGGGGTGTAAACGAACATTTTTGAAAGTAGGTCCCAGAGTGGAAAGATTTCAAAACTCCGTATATGCCGCTCCGTGGTTACTGCCTCTCCGCAATGTATCTGAGACGCGTCATCGCCCCGCCTCTTGTTAAAGCAGCATGCGCCGCACTCAGAAAATAATGACAACAACAATGTAGCTTGTTGGTTTTGTAATCCAGTGTGACCCGAAGCAACAGTTCAACCTCATCGTCCGTCCATACTAATGTAGTACCAGCTCGCCCACTCGCCATGTTGTCTGTTTACAACATTCTGCACATGCCCAGTTCCCGTCACGGAAGTTTGGGCTTGATCCCGTCATTGCGTCACAGCGCCACCAACAGGTCTGGCATAGTTTCACAGCGTTTTCAGGCGTATTGACTACATTCATATGGACGCACACATTTACTGAGCTAACTCCGTGTTTACAGAAAAAGTTTCTGAAATTATAAGCGTTTTGTCTTTGTGTGGATATAGCCTAAAACGAGGCCTTTGTCTATTTTAAGCTTTTAAACAGAAATCTTCACTCATCAGTAGCATCTGTGTTCACCTTCATGCATTCAGTTTGTGTGTGTGGTTACACACCTGCACAAACTTGGCTAATTATTTGCCAGACTACTGGTTCCAAAGTAACTATGCCTCCATCTACAGGCTAAACGTAAAATAACAAAAGAGATAGGAAGATAGACAGAGCAGTAAGAGTAGATTAGAAAGATGTTTTAGATTTAAGCCGAGATTGACTTAACAGTTAATGTATTTAATTATAGTTTATATTTGTGCCATAGTTAATGTATTTAATTATAGTTTATATTTGTGCCATAGTTAATGTATTTAATTATAGTTTATATTTGTGCCATAGTTAATGTATTTAATTATAGTTTATATTTGTGCCATAGTTAATGTATTTAATTATAGTTTATATTTGTGCCATAGTTACGACCCTGCGTGTGCTCTACTGAACCTGCTGATGCAACACTGACATTTCCACACTTCCTCTTGAGTTAGTCTGGATCTGGATCGAGGCCACCTTCGGACAGGGCCAGAGCTGGGCCTCTCTGCCTTGCATTGGGGGGGCTGTCTGCAGGAGCTGGGCCTCTCTGCCTTGCATTGGGGGGGGCTGTCTGCAGGAGCTGGGCCTCTCTGCCTTGCATTGGGGGGGGCTGTCTGCAGGAGCTGGGCCTCTCTGCCTTGCATTGGGGGGGCTGTCTGCAGGAGCTGGGCCTCTCTGCCTTGCAATTGGGGGGGCTGTCTGCAGGAGCTGGGCCTCTCTGCCTTGCATTGGGGGGCTGTCTGCAGGAGCTGGGCCTCTCTGCCTTGCATTGGGGGGGCTGTCTGCAGGAGCTGGGCCTCTCTGCCTTGCATTGGGGGGGCTGTCTGCAGGAGCTGGGCCTCTCTGCCTTGCATTGGGGGGGGCTGTCTGCAGGAGCTGGGCCTCTCTGCCTTGCATTGGGGGGGCTGTCTGCAGGAGCTGGGCCTCTCTGCCTTGCATTGGGGGGGCTGTCTGCAGGAGCTGGGCCTCTCTGCCTTGCATTGGGGGGGGCTGTCTGCAGGAGCTGGGCCTCTCTGCCTTGCATTGGGGGGGCTGTCTGCAGGAGCTGGGCCTCTCTGCCTTGCATTGGGGGGGGTGGAGACACAGAGCACTGATCGCATCACTGCCTCATAATCACTCCTTCTCCTGTGAGTTTTACACAGACAGCTGTGAAGGACATGGACTTTATGGACACTTTAGAGATACATGTCGTTAGAGTTAGAGATGGAGGTTTGGGTAGAAAGAGATACGTACAGATAGAGAGATATAGAGATATAGAGAAAGAGAGATATAGAGATAGAGAGATATAGAGATATAGAGATATAGAGAAAGAGAGAAAGAGAGAAAGAGAGATATAGAGATATAGAGATATAGAGATATAGAGATATAAAGATATGGAGATAGAGAGATAGAGAGATAGAGAGATAGAGAGATAGAGAGATAGAGAGATAGAGAGATATAGAGATATAGAGATATAGAGATATAGAGATATAGAGATATAGAGATAGAGAGATAGAGAGATAGAGAGATAGAGAGATATAGAGATATAGAGATATAGAGATAGAGAGATAGAGAGATAGAGAGATAGAGAGATAGAGAGATAGAGAGATATAGAGATATAGAGATATAGAGATATAGAGATATAGAGATAGAGAGATAGAGAGATAGAGAGATAGAGAGATATAGAGATATAGAGATATAGAGATATAGAGATAGAGAGATAGATAGAGAAACATAGAGATAGAGAGATAGTGGCAGAGAGATAGAATCTTCATCCACTCTTACTGTGATTCCATTTACATCCAGATCTGTGTTCTCAGTTGGACCTGGTTTTCCATCAGAGGCTCCTGCAGAGAGTGAGAACAGAACCATTCTGTTTTTGAATGAGCAAAGTGAATATTCAAACTACAGTACCTGACCCGCTCTGCCGTTGTGTGTGTTTCAAAATGGGTCAAATCTGTTAAAACGTTTTTCTTTGTGGTCCAATAAGAGGTTTAAGGACAGGCCCAGGACTCTCCACATTCAATATTTATAGACTTTGGTCTCTTCCTGATCTGTGCCGGAGAATTAAACCGTTTTGTAAAGTCTCTGAGATCATTCCTGTTGTGATTTAGAGAATGAAATGATTTGATAAGAATTCAACATCAACATTTAGCAAAGGTATTATTTTGCTCCCTCTGGGTCGATGCTCGCTGTGAACACATGAGTTCCTTTTGTTCTGTTTCGGGGAAAGCAGAGGTAATTGTGGAGGAAGCGGCTGGAGCTTGACGGACTATTTTCTGGGCGATCACACAAACATCTCACACTTTCAGAGAGTGGGACAGAGAAGGTTGGTAAAGTGTCAAAGCGGATGCTTCTACTACAGTCTTTGAAACAGAAATTGCTCCTGGATTCTCAGGGTTTGTGCTTTTACTGGAGCTGGGGTTTGGTGACGTGGTATTAGCGGCGCTCTGCAGCGTGGACGATTAACCGCAGAGAGATGCGTCTGTCGTCCTTCTGTCGTCTCCTGCTCTTTATCTCGTCTTCTCTGACAAACCACTATTTTCTTGTCATTCCAAATGCTTCTTTCTACGTTTTGTACTTTTCTGCAGAAAGATACTTGACTTTGAACAAAGTATTGAACCTTGAGAGAGTGACTGTGTCCCCAGAAACAGACAGAACTTTATGTTTTAGAATAATATCTGCAGTAGAAAGAGTTGGCCTGTCCTACCCCTCTGCCCCCACCAGAGAGAGGGAGGGGTAAATACTGCTATGGGCCTGTCCTACCCCTCTGCCCCCTCCAGAGGGAGGGGTAAATACTGCTATGGGCCTGTCCTACCCCTCTGCCCCCTCCAGAGGGAGGGGTAAATACTGCTATGGGCCTGTCCTACCCCTCTGCCACCTCCAGAGAGAGAGAGGGGTAAATACTGCTATGGGCCTGTCCTACCCCTCTGCCACCACCAGAGGGAGGGGTAAATACTGCTATGGGCCTGTCCTACCCCTCTGCCACCACCAGAGGGAGGGGTAAATACTGCTATGGGCCTGTCCTACCCCTCTGCCACCTCCAGAGAAAGGGAGGGGTAAATACTGCTATGGGCCTGTCCTACCCCTCTGCCCCCACCAGAGAGAGGGAGGGGTAAATACTGCTATGGGCCTGTCCTACCCCTCTGCCCCCTCCAGAGGGAGGGGTAAATACTGCTATGGGCCTGTCCTACCCCTCTGCCACCTCCAGAGAGAGAGAGGGGTAAATACTGCTATGGGCCTGTCCTACCCCTCTGCCACCACCAGAGGGAGGGGTAAATACTGCTATGGGCCTGTCCTACCCCTCTGCCACCACCAGAGAGAGGGGTAAATACTGCTATGGGCCTGTCCTACCCCTCTGCCACCTCCAGAGAAAGGGAGGGGTAAATACTGCTATGGGCCTGTCCTACCCCTCTGCCACCTCCAGAGAGAGAGAGGGGTAAATACTGCTATGGGCCTGTCCTACCCCTCTGCCCCCTCCAAAGAGAGGGGTAAATACTGCTATGGGCCTGTCCTACCCCTCTGCCCCCTCCAGAGGGAGGGGTAAATACTGCTATGGGCCTGTCCTTCCTACCCCTCTGCCACCTCCAGAGAGAGAGAGGGGTAAATACTGCTATGGGCCTGTCCTACCCCTCTGCCCCCTCCAAAGAGAGGGGTAAATACTGCTATGGGCCTGTCCTACCCCTCTGCCCCCTCCAGAGGGAGGGGTAAATACTGCTATGGGCCTGTCCTACCCCTCTGCCACCTCCAGAGAGAGGGAGGGGTAAATACTGCTATGGGCCTGTCCTACCCCTCTGCCACCTCCAGAGAGAGGGAGGGGTAAATACTGCTATGGGCCTGTCCTACCCCTCTGCCACCTCCAGAGAGAGGGAGGGGTAAATACTGCTATGGGCCTGTCCTACCCCTCTGCCACCTCCAGAGAGAGAGAGGGGTAAATACTGCTATGGGCCTGTCCTACCCCTCTGCCCCCTCCAGAGAGAGGGGTAAATACTGCTATGGGCCTGTCCTACCCCTCTGCCACCTCCAGAGAGAGGGAGGGGTAAATACTGCTATGGGCCTGTCCTACCCCTCTGCCACCTCCAGAGAGAGGGAGGGGTAAATACTGCTATGGGCCTGTCCTACCCCTCTGCCCCCTCCAGAGAGAGGGGTAAATACTGCTATGGGCCTGTCCTACCCCTCTGCCACCACAAGAGGGAGGGGTAAATACTGCTATGGGCCTGTCCTACCCCTCTGCCACCACAAGAGAGAGGGGTAAATACTGCTATGGGCCTGTCCTACCCCTCTGCCACCACAAGAGGGAGGGGTAAATACTGCTATGGGCCTGTCCTACCCCTCTGCCACCACCAGAGGGAGGGGTAAATACTGCTATGGGCCTGTCCTACCCCTCTGCCCCCACCAGAGAGAGGGGCTGGTTTGTCCTTTTGGTCTTTTCCCTAAAGTCCGATAGAATCCATTCCTTCTCCACAGACTCCCACTGACGAGGACCTGGTCTCAGCCTCGGATGGGGCTCAGGACTTCATGACCTTCGAGATCCCCCTCAACGACTCGGGCTCCGCGGGGCTCGGGGTCAGCGTGAAGGGAAACCGGTCCAAAGAGAACCACACAGACCTGGGAATCTTTGTCAAGTCCATCATCCACGGAGGAGCTGCCAGCAAGGTCAGTTTACAGACCAGAGAGAGACCAGAGAGAGACCAGAGAGAGACCAGAGAGAGACCAGAGAGAGACCAGAGAGAGACCAGAGAGAGACCAGAGAGAGAGACCAGAGAGAGACCAGAGAGAGACCAGAGAGAGACCAGAGAGAGACCAGAGAGAGACCAGAGAGAGACCAGAGAGACACCAGAGAGACACCAGAGAGAGACCAGAGAGAGACCAGAGAGAGACCAGAGAGAGACCAGAGAGAGACCAGAGAGAGACCAGAGAGAGACCAGAGAGAGAGACCAGAGAGAGACCAGAGAGAGACCAGAGAGAGAGACCAGAGAGAGACCTGAGAGAGACCAGAGAGAGACCTGAGAGAGACCAGAGAGAGACCTGAGAGAGACCAGAGAGAGACCAGAGAGAGACTAGAGAGAGACCAGAGAGAGACTAGAGAGAGACCTGAGAGAGACTAGAGAGAGACCTGAGAGAGACCAGAGAGAGACCAGAGAGAGACCTGAGAGAGACCAGAGAGAGACCAGAGAGAGACCAGAGAGACACCAGAGAGAGACCAGAGAGAGACCAGAGAGAGAGCAGAGAGAGACCAGAGAGAGAGACCAGAGAGAGACCAGAGAGAGACCAGAGAGAGAGACCAGAGAGAGACCTGAGAGAGACCAGAGAGAGACCAGAGAGAGACCAGAGAGAGACCAGAGAGAGACCTGAGAGAGACCTGAGAGAGACCAGAGAGACACCAGAGAGAGACCTGAGAGAGACCAGAGAGAGACCAGAGAGAGACCAGAGAGAGACCAGAGAGAGAGACCAGAGAGAGACCAGAGAGACACCAGAGAGAGACCAGAGAGAGACCAGAGAGACACAAGAGAGAGACCAGAGAGAGACCTGAGAGAGACCAGAGAGAGACCAGAGAGAGAGACCAGAGAGAGACCAGAGGGAGACCAGAGACACCAGAGAGAGACCAGAGAGATACCAGAGAGAGACCAGAGAGAGACCAGAAAGAGACCAGAGAGAGACCAGAAAGAGACCAGAGAGAGACCAGAGAGAGAGACCAGAGAGAGAGACCAGAGAGAGAGACCAGAGAGAGACCAGAGAGAGACCAGAGAGACACCAGAGTGAGACCAGAGAGAGACCAGAGAGAGAGACCAGAGAGAGACCTCAGACAGACACCAGAGAGACACCAGAGAGAGACCAGAGAGAGACCAGAGAGAGACCAGAGAGAGACCAGAAAGAGACCAGAGAGAGACTAGAGAGAGACTAGAGAGAGACCAGAGAGAGACCAGAGAGAGAACAGAGAGAGACCAGAGAGAGACCAGAGAGAGACCAGAGAGACACCAGAGAGAGACCAGAGAGAGAACAGAGAGAGAGACCTGAGAGAGAGACCAGAGAGAGACCAGAGAGAGAGACCAGAGAGAGAGACCAGAGAGAGACCAGAGAGAGAGACCAGAGAGAGACCAGAGAGAGACCAGAGAGAGACCAGAGAGACACCAGAGAGAGACCAGAGAGAGACCAGAGAGAGACCAGAGAGAGACCAGAGAGATACCAGAGAGACCTGAGAGAGAGACCAGAGAGAGACCAGAGAGAGACCAGAGAGAGACCAGAGAGAGACCAGAGAGAGAGACCAGAGAGAGACCAGAGAGAGAGACCAGAGAGAGAGACCAGAGAGAGACCTGAGAGAGACCAGAGAGAGACCAGAGAGAGACCAGAGAGAGACCAGAGAGAGACCAGAGAGAGACCTGAGAGAGACCAGAGAGACACCAGAGAGAGACCAGAGAGAGACCAGAGAGAGAGACCAGAGAGAGACCAGAGAGAGACCAGAGAGAGAGACCAGAGAGAGAGACCAGAGAGAGACCAGAGAGAGACCAGAGAGAGACCCAGAGAGAGACAGAGAGAGAGACCAGAGAGAGACCTGAGAGAGACCTGAGAGAGACCAGAGAGACCAGAGAGAGAGACCAGAGAGAGACCAGAGAGAGACCAGAGACACCAGAGAGAGACCAGAGAGATACCAGAGAGAGACCAGAGAGAGAGACCAGAGAGAGACCAGAGAGAGACCAGAGAGAGAGACCAGAGAGAGACCTGAGAGAGACCAGAGAGAGACCAGAGAGAGAGACCAGAGAGAGACCAGAGAGAGACCAGAGAGAGAGACCAGAGAGAGACCTGAGAGAGACCAAAGAGAGACCAGAGAGAGACCAGAGAGAGACCAGAGAGAGACCTGAGAGAGACCTGAGAGAGACCAGAGAGAGACCAGAGAGAGACTAGAGAGAGACCTGAGAGAGACTAGAGAGAGACCTGAGAGAGACCAGAGAGAGACCAGAGAGAGACCTGAGAGAGACCAGAGAGAGACCAGAGAGAGACCAGAGAGACACCAGAGAGACACCAGAGAGAGACCAGAGAGAGACCAGAGAGAGACCAGAGAGAGACCAGAGAGAGACCAGTGAGAGACCTGAGAGAGACCTGAGAGAGAGACCAGAGAGAGACCAGAGAGAGAGACCAGAGAGAGACCAGAGAGAGAGACCAGAGAGAGAGACCAGAGAGAGACCAGAGAGAGACCAGAGAGAGACCAGAGAGAGAGACCAGAGAGAGACCAGAGAGAGAGACCAGAGAGAGACCTGAGAGAGACCAGAGAGAGACCTGAGAGAGACCAGAGAGAGACCTGAGAGAGACCAGAGAGAGACCAGAGAGAGACCAGAGAGAGACCTGAGAGAGACCTGAGAGAGACCAGAGAGAGACCTGAGAGAGACCAGAGAGAGACCTGAGAGAGACCAGAGAGAGACCAGAGAGAGACCAGAGAGAGACCAGAGAGAGACCAGAGAGAGACCAGAGAGAGAGACCAGAGAGAGACCAGAGAGAGACCTGAGAGAGACCAGAGAGAGACCTGAGAGAGACCAGAGAGAGACCAGAGAGAGACCAGAGAGAGACCTGAGAGAGACCAGAGAGAGACCAGAGAGAGACCTGAGAGAGACCAGAGAGAGACCAGAGAGAGACCAGAGAGAGACCAGAGAGAGACCAGAGAGAGACCAGAGAGACACCAGAGAGAGACCAGAGAGAGAGACCAGAGAGAGACCAGAGAGAGACCAGAGAGAGACCAGAGAGAGAGACCAGAGAGAGACCAGAGAGAGAGACCAGAGAGAGAGACCAGAGAGAGACCTGAGAGAGACCAGAGAGAGACCAGAGAGAGACCAGAGAGAGACCTGAGAGAGACCTGAGAGAGACCAGAGAGAGACCTGAGAGAGACCAGAGAGAGACCTGAGAGAGACCAGAGAGAGACCAGAGAGAGACCAGAGAGAGACCAGAGAGAGACCAGAGAGAGACCAGAGAGAGACCAGAGAGAGAGACCAGAGAGAGACCAGAGAGAGACCAGAGAGAGAGACCAGAGAGAGACCAGAGAGAGACCTGAGAGAGACCAGAGAGAGACCAGAGAGAGACCAGAGAGAGACCAGAGAGAGACCAGAGAGAGACCAGAGAGAGACCTGAGAGAGACCAGAGAGACACCAGAGAGACACCAGAGAGAGACCAGAGACAGACCTGAGAGAGACCAGAGAGAGACCAGAGAGAGAGACCAGAGAGAGACCAGAGAGAGACCAGAGACACCAGAGAGAGACCAGAGAGATACCAGAGAGAGACCAGAGAGAGACCAGAAAGAGACCAGAAAGAGACCAGAGAGAGACCAGAGAGAGACCAGAGAGAGAGACCAGAGAGAGAGACCAGAGAGAGACCAGAGAGAGACCAGAGAGACACCAGAGTGAGACCAGAGAGAGACCAGAGAGAGAGACCAGAGAGA